>JBBYHM010374752.1:0-17262 GCA_038381775.1 Adansonia rubrostipa
ATAGATTTCTGCAATCCCCCATATTAATGCTTCTCATTCAATCAATGAGATATGACTCCAACTATAGAAGAAATTGCATTTTTACTCAAGTTAGGGGCTTTGAAGATAAGACCCATTTATTACAAGGAACATAACCTAGCTAGTTTTCAAAAGATACTATGGTAAATTCTGGACTTAAATTTCAAATTAGCCCCTCAGTTTATTGAGTAAAAAGGGAATACCAGTTCTATCTCATGGCAATTTTTACAAGAATATATTATAATATGTTCAAATAGGGAAGAGGCTCTCAATGCATTTGCTGAGCTATATATGGCTTAGTTTTCTTCCCAAGGATATTTAGACATGCCAAAACGGTGATAGTAGATCTTTTTGAACCATTGTCAAGAAATATGCATCTAGCCCCTTTTATTTTGGCTAAAATAATCTGAGTACTTAGTGCATGTCAAAAAGTAGGTCGACGTTAATTTTTTGGGAGTGCATAGTTGCTATTAATTTGGCCTAAAGTTATCTTTAAGGTGAAGGTGCCAACAAGGTGAAGCCTCACTTTTCACATTAAGTTTCTCTTGAAGAATTCATCAAGAAGAAATGGCCTAAGTTAGGAACTAAGAACCAATGGGTTGAGACATTAAAGAATTTGGCTTCTGATGATATAACATTAATAAACCCTTGGTTTTCACTAAAACCTTTTATGTATCGGTGTGGTCATCTATTCTCTTCACCTTTGCTTAACCTATAAGGCAACATGGGATATAGATCACTGTTGGTACGATAATAGTATAGGTCATAACAATTCATCCCTATAATCTTTGGTTTAGCTAGTGTGGATTTACAGTATCATGGTAAAAGATATAGACATTTACTTCAACCAACTGCTTTACATAGGAGAGAAAGATATAAGTTAGGGTTACGCATCTATATGGACCAGACTGCCCTTAGATATGATCCTTAGAGAAGTATCTAAAGTGTAACGTGATCATCTTAGGTACAGATGGAGTCACTCCATGGGTATCCATTCAATCAAAACACCTTATGCCTTTGGAAGATGATCTAATAAAAGAGGAAGCAGCAAGAGACTAAAAAAGATTGACTGCTAAAAACCTAGCTCTTCAAGAAGAAGGTATATATTTAAAAATAAAGATAGCAGCCAAAGAAAAAAAAATCTAAAAAATGAAAGAAAAGTTTAATTTAATGAAGTGAGACAAAAAAAAATCTAAAAAATGAAAGAAAAGTTTAATTTAATGAAGTGAGACTAGCTTAAGCAAAATAAAAAGATGAAGCTTGTCTATATTTTTGGGAGCTCAAGTGGAACCTCTAGCAGGATGATTGAATAAATACATAAGTTACATGAAAGAGTTAGGAGTATGGAAAGCCAAGGCTTTAAAAGGAAAAGCTAGGGCAGCCATTTTGAGTGAGAGCAAAAGGTGCATATTGACACTCATATTCAACTAAGGAGATCTATAGAAAAAAATAAGCAACTTAGGGCTGCCCTTAGTGATTAACAAGAAAGAGTATCTCGATTACTTTAAGAAAGAGAAATCTTTGTGATGACTATTGAAGAAATAAGGCAACTGCTACACCAAAAAGAGAATAACATTGATGCTTGGGCCTAAGCCTATGAAGAAATGAATGTATATTGGGATGATAAATTATGACAGGCTAAGAATGATTTTAAAAGATGGATGGTTAATTCTATTGGTTGCCAATTTTACATTGATCATGGTATGAAACAGATTCACTTAGTAATTATTCAAGCAAGAAAGATGGTGGAAGAAATCCAAGTCCTGAAGAGTTGGATTAATCCAGTGGGGAGTACCGCCTATTATATTTGAATTCCTAAAAGGAGCTCAATAACAGTGTGACCAAGTTAGGACTTTTCTCGGATGTAATCATATATGATCAACAACATGTAATTTGTCAAGAAATTAATGAAAATTTATGAGTTTGGAATCTTTTACTAAAGCAAGCATTCCTATAATTGTATTCATAGCTTTATATCATACATATATACATTATACATATAGACACACATAAACATATATTCATACATTTATCAACAAATATAAACTTAATTTAATAGCATTTGGAATTTTCCTTCTAAGGTTTCAATGTTGCTAACTCATAGAGACCCATTAAACAACCACCTAGCCATCGCTATTATACTCGATCTAGAACAAGAAAAATGGCTGATGACCGATTAGCAAGATTAGAAAAACTAAAAAATGTCAGCAGTAGTCTCAAGAGGCCATGATTAAAAGGCAAGAAGAATTGCAATAGCAAATCATAAGATTAATGGAGTTGCTTTTGGCAAACAAAGTCATCTCGCCAACACTTAAAACGTACTACTGCATTCTTACTGGGATATCCAGGGGCACAGCCTGAAACACCAGTAATAAATAAATAAGAAACATAAGCACCAACCACCTAAATGTATACAAAATGTTCCAAGAGTCACACACCCTAGTCATTTTTACTAATCCTGATGTTCTTTCACAAAAAGGCAGATATAAGAGCTCTACTTGCATAACAAGAGTCAACAACTTCTGCCTTTGATGAGGGAGAAAAATATAAGTAGAAAGGCAAAAAGTAGGCTGAGGCAGAAATTGAAAAAAAAATTATAGTTCATTCAAAAGAGACTTAAGGCCATAGAAAAAATGAGCTTTATAATAGTGTAGATGTTGATGAACTCCTCCTAAAATTCAAGATGCTAGAATTCAAGAAATATAAGGGCACCATTTCCCCATAAGCCCACATTAAGATGTTTATTCAAAAAATGGCTGGATATTCACATAATGACAAGCTTCTTATCCATTGTTTACAAGAAAGCTTGTTAGTGTTGGCATCAAACTATATAACAGCTTGAGTTGAAATCAAATTCAATGTTGGTCCAATATAGCAAGGTATTCCTCCAGGAATACAAATACAAAGGCTTAGTGCGTATTTGATACATTCACTCTTCAAAATATGGAGAAAAAAACCCATAGAACCTTTCAAAAAATATGCCTAAATATAAAGGGATATAGCCTTACAAGTACAACCCCTATTAACTGAGAAGGAAATAACCATGTTGTTTCTAAGTACTCTATGTTCTCCTTACTAAGACAAGCTAGTGGAAAAATGCAAATAAAAATTTTTCTGACCTCGTTATAAGGAATTGATTAAAGTCACTATGAAGGCTAGGAGGAATACAATAGGTGAATCTTCTACAAAGAAGACTAGACCTGGCAAAATGAAGGAATAAGCTTCATCTATCAATTATGCTAGCCAACCATTTTGTCAGGAGCTTTATCTTTCTTATTGAAACCAAAGACAACAATCTTAAAGCACTTATTCTTTCAATCCATCCCAAGGTTTTGTTTCATCAACACCATAAACTACCATCTAAAATCCTCCTTAAAACCGAACATGGCCCAATGCTAACCAATCAAGCCAAAGAACTAACCAGCCCAGGCCTTGCTATGAGCTTTTACCGTATTCTTACAAAGAAATATTTAATATGCTTCTTGAGGCCCAATTAATGGCTTCATTTTTTATCAAGCTATTCGAAGGCAACCTTTTTAGTTGATAATAACCTAAATGTTCATTGCAAATATCACGTGATAATAGGTTATTCAATTAAAAATTACCCTATTTTTAAAAGGAAGGTCTAATGTCTCCTTAAAAATGGTGCTTTTAAATTCGACAATGCTTCAGTACCCAGTGTTGTAGCAAATCCTTTGCCTTACCACTCTAAACCTAGAGTTAATACCTTTATGATTGAGGGAAAGCGATCGTTGAAGAATGATGTCCAAAAGGTTAAGACCTCAATGGAAAAAGTTTAGATGATTTTGATCAAAAGCAAAATCTTTAGTCAGAATCATAAATATGTAGATTACCAATCAGATTTTAGCATTAAAATTTGCAAATTTCATGCATCCAAGGGCATAACTTATATAATTGTTTAGGTTTTTTAGCTTTAATTCAAAGGAAAACAGATAGAGAAGAAATTAAATTTTATGCAAAAGCTATTTGAGAGAAAGAAAAATCAATTAACATGACTAGTGAAAGGCCATCACAATTACTTTATGGTGTTAATCGCCCCTTTATTATTTATTATAATCAACCGAGGCCTACACCTCTAAAAATAAAACTATTCCAAAGCTTATCATTTGGACCAAAACCTTTTTTGTATAAAAATAACAAATAGGTGCCATAGAGGTATCATGCTAGAGTAGTAACTCTAGAAGCTTTAGTGAGTCAATTAGTGGTGGTTGACATTACAGGGGTTAGTCATGTAACCTAAATTGGTCATGTTTATGGCCCAAAAAACAGAAATGATGTTGCCAAAACTAAGGCAAAAGGACAAACATTTGGGAAGGTTGTAGCTATGGAAGACATTCCTGTAAATATTTAGGAACCTATTAATGAAAAAAAGCTATTAAATTTTTAAAGTTTATAAAACATAGTAAGTACAATATTATAGAGCAATTAAAGTAGTAGCAAGTAAAAATTTTTTTGTTAGCTTCGCTTTTCTATTTAGAAACACATTAAAATACTCTATTAAAAGTTTTTTTTTTAAATGACCCTAGATCCATTCTATCGATACTATACTATCATTCATTCATCAGAAAGTCAAATTTATAGTGGATAACAAATCAGTTAGCATATCTTGGGAGAAAGATATAATCACCATGACTTTAAGTAAAGCACCATATGTTGAAGCTAATGCTGAAGCATAAGGGTGCTCATTTAGGGCATTTGAAATTGTTAATGCTGCTTTTGCTGCAGATAGATCTCCATATCCAAAGTCTTGGCTTTCTAAAAGCACTCACATAGGCTTAAAACTTACAGCTTACAATAAAAAAAGGTGCTCGAGCAAGAAAAGAGCTTAAAAAATATTTACAAGGATAAGCGAATCTATTCAAGTGATCAGTAAAAAAGATAAGTATGGATTAGGCTTCAAGTGTGAAGGCAATCAAAATAAAAAGTCAAAGAAGGTAGTTAGAGAAAACAACTCGAGTTAGGATTTAGTTCTTTACCTTTCCCTAAAAGAAATTTTTTGTTATAAAGGGGTCATTAATCAAGTGACCAAAAGAAAAGAGGCAAAAAAAGATGTAACGAGGATCATTTTAGCTTTTGAAAATTTTCATGTGAATGTTATTGAATAAAGTGATAAAGAGTTGAAAGATGATCGTGGAATCCTTCTTTGTCCTTTTGGATATGACTAGACAAATTGGATAGTTATTAAGAAAGCTATAATGTCTAGGCTTAATCCAAAGTCATTCTAAGAACTACCTTTGTTTGTTTTGGCCCAGAACGTATGAGGATCTTTTTGTAAAAGGCTTAAAAATGTCATATCATCATTTTTAAAAATGAAATACATGTACCTTTTGTGTATATTTAATCTCTTTTATACCAATGTTCTCTTTTTCTTCTACATACATAAACATGAATCATTCCATATTTTTGTTTGCGTATTCCTATTTTTGTTCATTTTTACTGATCTTTTGATAAAAAAGTGGATGATCGTATTTAAGATTTAAAAATTGATTTTGAATGGTCAATTTACTTAAACGAGAATAATTTCAAACAAGATGTTGATGATCACACTCTGCATCCTTATTTGACAAAATTGATTAAGCAAAAAGATAAACAAATAATGCCTTATGAAGTACCCATGGAGGTTATAAATTTAGGGGATGATGATAAAAAAAAGGTTAGAATAGGAAGTGCTATCACACCCACCACTCAAGAAGAGTTGATAAATTTACTTTAGAAGTTCTATGACGTCTTTGCATGGTTATATTAGGATATCCCTGGTTTAGATTTAGAAATATAGACCATAAGTTTCTTTTAAAATTATGATGCAATTCAATTTAGTAGAAGTTAAAGAGGGTGAAGCCTAAAATGTTGTTGAAAATTAATAAAAAGATGAAAAAACAATTTGATGCCTGATTTTTTAAAGTAGCAAAGTATCCATAATTGGTTGCTAATATAATCATGGTTCCTAAGATGGAAGAGTTAGAATGTGTGTAGACTATTAAGATTTGAATTGATCAAACCCAAAGGATAATTTCCCTGTCCATCATATTGACACATTAGTTGACAACACTATAAAAAATTATACGTTTTCTTTTATGAACAAATTCTCAAGTTATAATTAAATTAAAATAGCACTTGAAGACATGGAAAAGAACCACATTGGTCACTGTTTAGGGGACTTTTTGTTATAAAGTGATGCCATTCATGTTAAAAAATGCTAAGGTAACTTATCAAAGGGCAATGGTCACTTTTTTCCATAATACAATGCATAAAAAGATTGAAGTATATATGGATGATATCATTGCCAAGTTGCCCTAAGAGGAGAGACATGTACCTTCAAAAATTGTTTAGAAGACTGAGAAAATATCAATTAAAGTTGAATTCGGCAAAATGTACTTTTTATGCAAGATCAAGGAAGCTATTGGGCTTCATCGTAAGTGAAAAAGGGATTGAAGTTGATCCTAACAAGATTTGGGCCATTCAAGAGTTGCCACCTTTTCACACACAAAAAGAAGTAAAAAGCTTCCTTTAGAGATTGAATTACATTGCTCGTTTCATTTCCCAACTTATGGATAAACATGAACTAATTTTTTTGACTTTTTTGGAAACACAATCTAGGAGAATTGGATGAAGATTACCAAATGGCATTTGAAAAAGTGAAATAATATCTAGCAAATCCTTTGATTCTAGTACCATAAGTTTTAAGCCACCCCTTTAAATTATATCTCACGGTGTTTAAGAGATTAATGGGATGTGTTCTAGGGCAACATGATGAAATTGGTAAGAAAAAAGGGCAATTTATTACCTAAGTAAGAAATTTTTGGAACATAAGGTAAATTATTTTCAAATAGAGAAAATATATTGTGCCCTTGTTTGGACTGTAACATGGCTCAAGCAATTAATGCTATATCGTACAACATGGTTGATCATAAAGATAGATTCGATCAAGTATTTTTTTGAAGCCCTAGCATTGTCTGGGAAAATAGCAAGATGGCAAGTCTTATTATCATAATATAATATAGCTTATATGAGCTAAAAAGCTCTTAAAGGAAGTGCCATTGTTGAATTATTAGCAAGCCAAGTGCTTGATGATTATCAGCCTTTAGATTTTGATTTTCCTAATAAAAACTTGATGAATATCTCTGTTAATGTGGAAAGAGATCAATTAGAGGAAGCAACATGGAAAATGTACTTCAACATGGCCTCAAACGCTTTGGGACATGGAATTGGAGCAATTTTGATACCTCTACGAGAATACTATTATTCTTTCACCACTAATTTAGATTTTGAGTGTGCAAATAAGGTCATGGAATAAGAGTCATGCGTTATGGGACTCTGTATAACCATTAAAAGAGATGTTTAAGTATTGAAGGTCTATGAAGATTTAGCTCTAGTAATTTATTGGCTACATGGAGAATGTGAAACCCAAGATTTGAGGTTGGTACCATATAAAAAGTTAATTCTTAAATTACTAAAAGAGTTCAAGAAAGTGGATTTCATTTATTTGTCTCGAGATAAGAATCAAATGGTAGATACTTTAGCCACCTTTGCCCTAATGTTTAAATTAAATGAGAAAAAAATTAATTTCAATCTAGATGAGCTTATATGAGTCTCCCACACATTATCATAATGCTGAAGTAGAACTAGATAGCTGTCCATGGTATTACGATATGAAAAGATACCTCAAGGATCAAGAATACCTAAAAAATGCCTCTAAAAATGATAAAAAGACATTAAAGAGATTGGCAATGAGTTTTGTCTTGGATGGTGAGATCCTTTACAGGAAACATTATGATTAAACATTACTAAGATACGTGGATGCTCCTTAAGCACAGAGAATTTTAGATGGAAGACACGAAAGGGTTTATGGAATCCATGCCAGTGGACATAAAATGGCGAGATAAATCATAAGGCTTGGGTATTTTTGGATGACTGTAGAAGGTGACTATATTAAGTATGCCTGAAAGTGTAATAAATGCCAAGTCTATGTAGATGAGAACCATGTACCACCTTTATACTTGCATGTTATAACTGCTTTATGGCCTTTTTCTATGCGGGGCATGGATATTATGAGACCAATTACCTTTATAGCTTTAAACCATCATCTTTTTAGTTTGGTGGCTATAGACATCAAATGGGTTAAAGCTACTTCCTTTGTAATTGTAACAAAGATGACAATGATAAAATTTTTGAAGATTAATATCACTTGTCAATTTAAAATTCTTGAGAGGATTAAATAAAGACAATAGTGCTTACCCAACTTGAGATCTCCCATCATAATTCAACTACATACTGTCCAGTGATGAATGGAGCATAGAAGTAACAAATAAAAATATCAAGAGGACTATGGCGAAGATAGTGGAGACTTATAAGGATTGGCATGAAAAGCTCCCTTTTGCCCTTTTGGCTTATAACACTTTAGCTCGAACCTCTACTAGGGTAGCACCTTATTAATTGGTATATGGCACAAAAGCTATTCTACCAATTAAGGTTAAAATTCCCTTGCTCCAGGTATTGATGAAGACCAAACTAGAAGAAGCTAAATAGGACTGAGATCCTCATGAACAGTTAAACTTTATTGAAGAAAAGAGGCTACAAGTAATCCAACATAGGCAAATATATAAGAAAAAAATGATAGGAGTCTATGATTAAAAAACTCTGCCCAAGGTAATTTCATGAAAGGGAGTTAGTATTAAAGAAAATCCTCCTTAGCTAAAAAGATCCACACGATAAATAGGTGTTAAATTTAGAAGGCCAAATATGGTTTAAAAACATTTTCAGGTAAGGCATTGATTTTAGTAGAAATAGATAAGCACACTTTGCCTAAACTTGTCAATTTTAATCATGTAATGAAGTATTATGCTTGAAAGTCAGTATCATAAAAAAAATAAATAATGAAAATAATGAAAAGAAAAGAAAAAACTAAAAACATAGCGATCAAGGTGTAAAAGGGGAGGCCTCAAGTTGAAAACCTTAAAAAAATGGTTTAGGCAAAAGAATGCATTAGCTAAAATCTATTGAAAGGTCAATGTCGAAAGGGAAGGTTGAGTGTAATCAAAGATATCTTTAAAAGATTGATCTACATAAGAGCAATGTTCTATTCAAGAACTACTTTTAAAGAATCAAATGGGAGATTCTGACTACATGAGTAGTATCTAATTTTGTTTTGTACCTTATACTCTTATTGAAAAGCCAATATTGTATTCCTTTTCTCTATTGGAATTTCAATATATATTTTCATCTGTACCCTTGTAAAATCTAGTTGTGCCAAAATTTTTGATAAATAATGATTGATATTTTAGAAATAAGTAACAAAAAGAATTTTTTGCATTACTTTGTATTAAGGTTAAACATTATAGGGATCTTAATTAATGTTTTAATTCTTTGAACATTCTAGGAAGGATTAAAATAAACAGATAGCATGGTTAAGTACTATAAAAAAAAGGAATTTGTAAGTGGTCATTAAAGTAAATTTTTAATGAAAAATAAATTTTTTGCACAAAAGTCCAGACCTAGGCACCATCCGCCTTACCTACCTTACCCAAAGAAAACAATATTTACAACATTCTCTAAAAATGCCTTTAACTTCGAGTATATGAGTACGATTATCCTGCCCATACCATCTCCTTAAGATACCTTCAAATTAAGGTTCAAGCACTGACTCTCTTGGCCAGGAAGAAAAACAAATGCCTGTAACATTTTTTAAAAATGCTTTCAACTCCAAGTAAAAACAAAAGCTCACTTCTCCAAAAGATAAATAAATCTCTAGAATATTTTCTAAAAATACCTTTAACTTCAAAAATAAAGATATCATAAGAATTCATCATATGCATTCTGCATGCATTTGTATTCAATGATTTATAGGAAAAGTTAAATATGACATTGGAAAAGCACTTACTTTTTCCCTCAAAATTAAAGTAAGTCTTTATCCTATCAATTGATTAGATATCAAATGTTATCTCTCCTTTTTATCTCTATTGACTACTAGGCTTTATCTTGTCAACATTTTATCTCTGTTAACAAGTAGGTTTTGCTTTGGTCAACCTTTTATCCTTGTTGACTTGCATGGTTCCCTCTCAGTCAACTCTTTATCTCTATTGACTAGTAGGTTTACCTTGGTCAACCTTTTATCCTTGTTAACTTACATGGTTTCATCTTGGTCAACTCTTTATCAGTTAAATAGTAATTTTTTGCCCTGGTCAACCCTTTATCCTTATTGACGTGCATGGCTTTATCCAGGTTAACTCTGTATCTGTTAAATACTAGGTTTCGCCCTGGTCAACCTTTTATCCTTGTTGAGTCATATGTTTTTGTCTCGGTCAACTCTTTATCTCTGTTGACTAGTAGGTTTCACCTTGGTCAACCCTTTATCCATGTTGACTTATATGGTTTCATCCCAATCAGCCTTTTACTATTATTGACTAATAGGTATCATCCAAGTCAACCTTCTTATCCTTATTAACTAGTAGGTTTTGCCTCGGTCAACCTTTTACCTTAGTAACTAGTAGGTTTTACCTCGGTCAACCATTCTATTCTTATTGACTAGTAGGTTTCACCCCTGTCAACCCTTTACCTCTGTTGACTAGTAGGTTTCACCTCGATCAACACTTTTCTCCCTGCTAACTAGTTTGTTTTAGCCTAGTTAAATTTTTACCTCTATTGACTTGTAGGTTATGCCCCAATTAACCTCTTATCCCTGTTGACTAGTAAGTTTTGCCCTTGTCAACTTTTTTATCCCTATTGACTCATATGATTTCATCTCGATCAACCTTTATATCCTTGTTGACTAGTAAGTTTTGCCTTGGTTAACCTTTTATCCCTATTAATTAGTATGTTTTGCCTCGGTCAACCTTTTACCTAGTTTCATTCTTGTTAACCTCTTTTATCTTTGTTGACTCATATGGTTTTGCTTCAGGAAACCTTTTTATTTATTGACTTGTATGGTTTTGTCTTGATCAACTCTTCTCATTTATTGACTTGTATGGTTTTGCCTCGATCAAACATTTTACATTTTTTTGACTTAGCCACCATTGTAATCTAAGGTTTCGCTTTGGTTATCTGTTTTTATGTTTATTTTAGTTTAGTTTATTTTTCAAAGTTTAACTAGTAAGTTTTGCCTTGGTCAACCTTTTATCCCTATTAATTAGTATGTTTTGCCTCGGTCAACCTTTTACCTAGTTTCATTCTTGTTAACCTCTTTTATCTTTGTTGACTCATATGGTTTTGCTTCAGGAAACCTTTTTATTTATTGACTTGTATGGTTTTGTCTTGATCAACTCTTCTCATTTATTGACTTGTATGGTTTTGCCTCGATCAAACATTTTACATTTTTTTGACTTAGCCACCATTGTAATCTAAGGTTTCGCTTTGGTTATCTGTTTTTATGTTTATTTTAGTTTAGTTTATTTTTCAAAGTTTAACTACCTAAATGAAATTGTGTCTACTTGGTATTTGTCCTAGTCACTTTTTTAGTAGTCCAAAATATTTAAGATTTATAACTTAACGGCCACCTCGATCAAAAACGACCTTTGTCAAAATGAACTAGACATTTTTAAAACCTTTTCAGTCATACTTAAATGGCCGCATATGCATGTGATGGATAAATTTTATTTTGAACCCTAACTTCAGATCCAAAGAACAAATATTCAAGAGAAAAATTATTTTTGACTATTTTCTTGTCAAATTTTAGAAATCCATTTTTATGGATGTTGTAATGGTCAAATTTCTATTTTAAGATTTTTTTTTAGAATTTTCATGAAATTTAAGAGGTTGATCATCATATATTTTTACCGATACTTGTATGGTATTTTTGTTGGTACACATTCAAAGAGATAAAAAAATATTAAAGGAAAAATCTATATTGGCATTTTATACCACAAGGTGTTAAGTTGCTAAATTTATTCATTAAATTTAAACTTTTGACAACGCTGCAAGTATCATACTAGTAAAATATTTTTGGTAAAATTGTTTTGAATTTCATATTTTCATTTTATTATTTTTATATAAATTAATGTTTTAATTAATATATTGAATAAAATTCATTTTTAAAATTTTAAATATATATTTGGAATTCTCCTTTTTTAAGATAAAGAGTTTTCTACTTGGTAATTTTTTTTGTAAGACTTCTCTAAGCTTATAATTTTTAAAATTTTTCAAATATTATTGTTAAATTCATATTACATCAGTTTTTTGAAAGTTCAATTTATTTTATGAGTTCTGCATTTTTTACATATAACAAATTTCCCTAGTATGGGTTTTTCCTATGAAATTTTACCAATTTAGGCATTTTAATGAAATTAAATTTATCATATGAAAGTTTATTTCAAATACATAATTTTTAATTTTTACAATTTAGTCTTTTTAATTAATTTTTATGGTATAATTTTACATATTATTTAAATATCTCTAAAAAATTCTTTCGAGCTTGATGATGTCATGGATGACACAAGCCACAAAATGACAAAGTTAATTAATTTAAATCAAACCAAATTAAAAGTAATAATTAGAAAAAAATAATAATGAAAAGAAAAAATAAAAAATTTAGAAAAGCCAAGATGGCTTTCAGCCAAAGGGTTCTACTTGAGCCTTTGGCCAAACCCTTCCCCTATAAATAGGGGAAAGATGGTTTCAAATGAAGCTTTAGGCTTCCAACATAAAAAAATGCTAAGAAAATACTAATTTTTCAAATTTCAAGCATTTGAAAGGTAAATAACTTATAAGATCCATAATTTTGTTCATTTTATTCATTTTTCTTTTTATTTGTCAGTCAAAATCATGTTAAAACTCATGGATTTTAATCCGTGTTGAAAGGATAAATACATTAACTATTAACATTTTCTTATATTGTTGTTGTATTAATTTTTTTTTAGTTGTAGCTTGATTTTTTTATGAAATGTTGTTATTGTTGATGTAGTATTTATTTTGATATATATATATATATGTTTCAAGTTAATATGCTGTTGTATTGTTTTTCTTAATATTTTCATGTTAATATGTTGATAACTATATTTATATATGTTTTTATGATTTTGCTTTTGGATTTAAATTTGATGATATTTATTCATGGTTATTTTCATCATGTTGAGTTGGAAAATATTGATGTATGTTTGTTTTCCACCTTAGTCGAATCTGATAGGAATCTTTGATGATATTTTTATGATTAATTTTATGGTAATTTCATGTTTTCAGGTTATTTTGTAATATAAGGAAATTTAAGGACTAAATTGTAAAAAGTTTAAAATATTTTTTTATGCCATTCTTTCTTGGTCGAAATTCTAGAGTACCATTGAAAGAGTGTTTCATGCATTTTCAAATATGTTTTAGGCATTTTTCCCATTTTAGGGACCTATTTGCAATGTTATAAAGGGACTAGTTTGCAAAAAATGGAAATTTTTGTTTCAAGGCCAAGGATGTTTAGCTGAATCAACATGAGTAAGTTTGCCATGTTTTACATGTTGATTTTCATATGGTTGATGATATTTTGTGGTGTTTTTATGTAGGGACCAAATTGCAAAATTAAAAAATGGACCATATATTAAATCTTTGCATATTAGAGGTAAAATGGTCTTTTTTGTCATTTCGAAATATTTCTAATGTTCCTTTGGTCTTTTAAAGGGGTGGAGAAATTATTAAAACTTTTTCATATCCTTCTATTTTTTTATTAGGGTATGAAATGTAATTTTGAAAAGTTTAAGTGCTTAATTATAATTTTATATTTTAAGCCAATTTTAATATTTTAATTTACTCATTTAAGGTAAAATAGTTATTTCTTATCATATTAGTGTCCACTAGGTACCAAGATACTTTGATGTCAAATGTATACCCTAGGAGTATTTTGGTAATTTCCCTAGAATCGAGTTCTAGGTAGTCACTCGGATGATTTTATGCTAAAAGTGTAAGTCCATTAGGGTATTAGAATACTTTCATTTTGAAGGTATACACTAGGGGCAATCTAGTAATTTTACAAAACTAAGTTCAATATAGTCACCGGGATACTTTTATGGTGAAGGTGTATATTTAGGATAGGTTCACCCTTTCATAACTATTTTTGAGTCCTTTAGAATTTTTAGGATACTTTCATGTCAAAGGTATACCTAGGGGCATTTTCATAATTTTGCATTCGAAAAAATCCTAAGTGATTACTGTGATACCTTCACGTCAAAAGTACATAATAGGAAAAGGTTCGTCCTTTTACACTATTTTTGTTTCATAGGATACCCATTAATATTTTTAATAAAATTAGATATTCTTCAAAATTGAGGTAATGTTTCCAAGGTAAAATAATACGTAAAATTTCTCCCAGTATATTAGAGGGGTTTTATGGATTATTTTAACAATAAGATATCTTTTTCAAATAGAAAATCAAGATTTTTCAATTTTCGTAAAGATAAAACATTCTGTATTCCACCAATTTTCAAGCATGGTATAAAAGATATTTTAATTTTTTTTAGTGTAGTACAAAAGATATTTTGATTTTTAAAAACCTTTGACATTCCACCAGCTTTCCAGTGGGGTACGAAAGAGAATGATAAAAACTTTCATGTTCTTCTAGCTTTTTAGAAGAATGCAAAAAAATTTTTGATTTTCAAAAATACTTAAAATTTGACTTCCTTGGAATAATAAATTTGTTTGATAAAATATTGCATATGAGAATTATAATTAAATATTAAGTATTAAAATTGAATAAAATTCAAAATTTAAATTAACACGCAATTAATAACGTAGCAATTTTTAGGCATTATGAGAAGGTTGATCTATATTTGTGATTGTAACCGACTCTCAAACCATTTCAAGCAATCTCTAGTATAAGCAAAGATCTCAGAGTTTATTTTTATGGGTTTTGTGCTAATTTATAAACTTCAATAGGTGACCAATCTCACCTAGCTAAAATAGATTGGTCGTCACTCTAGAAAAGTAGTCATTTCATAAAATTAATTAAAGTTAAGCTAAGTAAGCGATTCATCTCGACAACTTAGTCCCCGAACATTAAAATAAGGAAAAACAATAATAATATGGCCCCTAAATAAAGAATAATAATGATATTTTATAATATGGCCCCTAAAATTAATTCGTATTTAGGCCATATTGCAATACTCTTGACTTACAAAAGAAGAGTCCCGGTCAAGAGGACACTTGTTAAAAATTTTATAATTTCCCATGCATTACATTTTTTAGGCTGCACATTGCCAACAGCTTGGTGTAGACACCTAATTTCATTCAGGCTATCTGTCTCTGAAAGTCCCAAGTATCCGAGAATGAAAATGCAGTGGCCACTCTAATGGAGGTCAACTTCCACAAAGCAGTTTGGCATTTTTGTAATTTTAATTAGTCATATGTAAATAACTATATATACACGTGATGGAAAAATCCATTTTCTCGGGTAAAAAGAACGAATCTGTAACAAAAATTTTTTTTTTTGAACAAGTTCCTAAACATTTTTGGAAATTACCTTTGCGGATAATCTCATGGTTAATTTTTCTATTTTTAGGAATTTCTTAAGATTTTTCTAAAAAACTTGGGAAATTGGTGGCTGGATAATTTTATCAACGCTGGTGTGGCTTTATGCCGATTATCACCCCGAAAAATCATAAATATTCAAGGAAAAATATGTATTGGCATTTTCTACCATGAAGTGTCAAACTTTAAATTTTATAAATTAATTTTGAATTTTGTAGTCTTCGAATATCATGCTTGGAATTTTACTTTTGGTTCTTGTTGATCGATTTTTAAAATTTTACAAGTTCATTTTCTTCACTTTAGAAATTAATGTTTTGAATAATATGTGGTCTTGAATTTGTTTTACTGCCGTGTAAATGAAATTCCGTAACTTTTTTTGATTTTCAAATACGAGTTTTTCTTTACTCATAAAAGTTTTGGTGGAAACCTCTCGAGTTTCAAACATCAAAATTCATCCAATATTATTGTTTGATTCACATTAAATTACTTTTGGAAAATTCATTTATTTTCATGAGTTTCGAATTTTTTTCTTGAAATCCATTTGTTTTTGAAATAAGAAGTTTTGTACTCCGTAAATATTTTCAAATGATTTTTCTTGGTTTATGATTTTTAAAATTCATCAAATATTATTATTTGATTCACCTTAATTCAGTTTTCAAAAATTCATTCATTTTCATGAGTTTTAATTTTTTTCTTGAACTTCCTCTATTCCAAAAAATTGAGTTTTCTATTCCATAAATGTTTTCGGAGGAATTTTCTTCAGTTTAAAATTTTTAAAATTCACCTAATATTGTCATTTAACTCCTATTAAAACAGTTTTGAAAATTTTAATTTATTTCATGGCTTTTGAATTTTTTTCATGTATGTTAATTTTCCTACACCAAGGCATTTCTCGTAAAATTTTATGAGTTTTTAACTTCCAATCATGATCTTTTACACCATTTCATTTCTAAAATTTTGTCTATGATCAATTAACATTAATTCCAATTTTATTTTGATTTTTTGAAATTTTATTTTATTTTATTTTATTTACTTTTTCCAACTAGTTGCATGCTAACTAGCTTATTTCACATCCAATTACTTTCTAACCAAGTTGGTTACATCCTAATTACCTACATGAGCTGATCAACTTCATCATGAGCTTGATAATAGAGTGGCTTATAAGAAAAGATACCAAGAGCATGGGCTTATGACAACAATTATGGTTATCCAACCTAACAAGCCATCTTCACATAAAGTAAACAAAAAAAGAAGAAAAAGAAAAGGGGGCCATTGGGCCACTCCATTTGGGCAGCAATATTGCTATCCCTTCCTCTTCCTCTATAAATAGAGGATATTTTTCTTCATTAAGGAGTTTTTGGGGGAAGAGAGGAAAAAATTGGAGAGAAAAAGAAAGGAAAAAGAAAAAAACAGAAAGAAAAAAAAGAGAAAAAAATAAAAATAAGATAAACTCTTGCCCCTTTGATTTTCAGCCATGCTAATCACCTTCTTCCTTCCTATTCTTGCAGATTTCATGGTCATTTTGTTGTGATAACACATGTATATATGTTGTCTTGCTTGATTTGTGATAACTTGGTTGCTATATGTTTGAAAGTTCGTGTTTTTATGCATGAAAATGGTGTATACATGTGTTTTACTTGTTTTTCCATTATGAAAATTTTGTTTGCTTCATGAATCCCACCTTGGCTGAACCTAATCTTGAGTGGATAAGGATGGTTTTGGTTAGTTTTAGCTTAGAATTGATATTAATGTATCATTTTGTAACAAATGTTAAACTTAGGAACCAAA
>JBBYHM010374792.1:5701-17256 GCA_038381775.1 Adansonia rubrostipa
TCACTTAACCACTGTATTATTTTACTAACACTTAACCCCTTTTGATTTGTATATTAAGACAAAAGTAGATAATATCGTTAAATTTTTGCCTAACTAATAATTTTATATTGAAATTACCCCCTCTTCTTCTTATTCTTCAACTTCTCAAGTTGAAATCTTAAACCTAAAAAATATAAACTCCGTCAATTTTAATAAATAACCAAAACTTAATTTAATAAAATCCAAAATGAAAATAACCCATTATTCAAAATTTCAAATCCCATTTCCTTAAAAACTTCAATACTCAAACAGAAGAAAAAAAAGGGAAATTATTTCAGGTTTTGTTAAAAAAACCCACATTTATATCTTTATTTGTAAAAATCCCCATAACTTTCAAGAAGAGAAGAAAAAAATTTCCATTCTCATTGCTACACCAAGTCCATCGTCAACAAATTACATATGGAATCTTCAAGGGATAGAAAAATTATCAAACGAAAAATGAGGTCTCATGAAACACTAAACAAAAAAAACCAATCCCAATTGATCAGAAAAGAGAAACTTTTAGGCTTTTTACCCTCCGTCCCCCCCCCCCTCACCCTCGCCACTTACGCTAGCAGTTGCCTGCAACAGTTTCCAAAATCAAGGAACAAAAAGTTAAGAACTTGTAAGGAAAAGGGACAACTTTATATTTCAATTTGTACAATTTTTTTTTGCAACGTACTCAGAAAAATATTTCTTTTTAAAGCTTCTAACCCATAAATATAAACATATAAATGAATTTTGTCATAGAATTGAAGAAAAAAATTAAGCTTTTTAGGGTTTGAATTAAGAAAGGAGAGAAACCAAATATTTGATTAGAAATTAGAGAGAGAAATGAAGTAAAAAATAAAGGAAATTAAGGGTATAATAATGATTTTTTATGAAAATATAACAAAATTAAACTGTGACAAACAGAATAAAATCACAAGAGATATAAGTATCCACATAATAAGTTTTTTATTACTCGACCAAAGCATGGGTGAAAATGGACTTTTCCCTATTTGTAATTAGAAGTTATTCCCAATTCATAGCATACTCAATTTGAAATTTGGAGAACTTAATTGTAATGCAACTAAGTTTGGTCTTAAATTAGTGTTTAGGTTTAGTTTGGAAAATAATTAAGAGACTTTGGTTTTTTTTTTTTTCTTATGCACTTAGAATTTAGAAATTAAAAAAAAAAAGATATTTTCTTTTACTCATTTCTATACGTGATTTCTTTCCATTTATATTTTTTATACCTATAATTAGAAGTTATTCCCAACTCATGGGTAGCTTAGTTTGGAATTTTGAGAGTTGATTGTAGGACAACCAAGCTTAGTTTTAAAATAGTGTTTGGGGTTAATTTGGACAAACAATTATAAGTCTTGGATTTTTTGTCATGCACGTTTAGGCTTTGAGGTTAAAAAATTATTTCATTTATTCGTTACTCTATGTTATTTCTTTTCTTTTATCCTTATTTTATTAAAATAATATTCATGTATACATATTATATTCGTATTCGTATTATTCTTTCTTGCTATAATCGTATTTAATATATTATACATTTATATATTTTTTGATATATTTATAATTTATTTTATATAGATTTTGATACTTTCATATATTTGTATTGTGTTTATATTATTTTTTGTGTCATATTGTGTTTTAATTATTTTTCTCATACTGTATTTGTGTCGAATACTCAATCATTTTGTGTTTGAAATCGCCAGGTCTAATTGACATTATTAAAATAATTGCAAAATTTATGTCATGTATTTTTTTTGGTGCATTCAAGGTATTAGATATTTATATAAGTTTTCAAATCTGGTTTGCATAGATTTTGACATATTTATTTATTTGTATCATATTCATGTTATTTTTTTATATCATATCGTATTTTTAGTAATTTTTTTCGTGTTATATTCGTGTCATATAATCATGTTATGTCCAAAATTGCTTAATCTTATTGATACTATTCAAATAACTTCTAATTTTATATCACGTGTTGTATTATGATTAAGAATTATTGTTTGTCTAGATTAAATTGTGTAATTTTAGACATTTATAAATTAATTTAAAATTTATTCCCAAGTGAAGACTTTTTTTTTTTTATAAATTTTGTAGTGATTCAATTTAAATTCTAAGTTTATTGTTTTATGATTGGATCATTGCACTTGTCATAAATTAATATAAATATAATTTCCAAACGTTACACAAATAATTAAATTAAACATATAAATATGTAAAAATAATTTTAATAACCAAAAGAACAACACTAAAAACAACAAGGTAATTCTTGCGAGAATAATTGTTTAGCATTCTAGAATAATTTTAATAAGCAAATGGTAAAATTTTGAGAGCATGCTTACGTGAATATGTATATTGTGGTAGTACGAATTTATGGTAAAATTTTGTTATTTAAAATACTAATACTTAGGGAAAAAAAATCCAACTCAAACTAGAAAAAAAAAACCAAAATTTTGACTATAGATTTCTCTCACATGATTTGACTTTACAGCATGGAATTTATATGGTTGGAATCCTTGTCTCATAGACTTTTTATACATATATTATTCAAATATTTTAGATATGTGCTTAATGAGATATTGAGGTTTTATTTCAAGGACTAAACTGAATATATAAAAAGTTTATTGGATAAAAACTAGTTCAATATTGAGCTAATCAAAATTGTATAGAATATCTTAGATATTTAAACGAACAATTTTATATCACTAGTAAAGTAGTAATGCACACAATGAATTTCAAGACTAATAAAAAGTCATTTACCATCATTTAACACTATAATTGGGCATGTGTCATGCATCATTTCATTAGTGCTTAGGAGCAAAACCCTTTACTGTTAGAATCGGCACCATTTCCAATCATATAAGTGAACTCTATTAGAATTACCACTGTGTAAGTACTTCAACACTTCAAGTTACGTTTCATGATTTCATTTAGAAAATTAAATCAACCTCCCTTTTCTAACATATAGGTCCAAAAACTTTAATCAATTTAGAAAGTGTGTAAAAGTTTAGTGCTTGTAACCATACTCAAATAATGCACTTGGATTTAGTAAAACTCAAGATTTAATGTCCAATTAAGCATTTAATTGGTTCCATTATGTGCAAATTGACTTAAATCGCTTAAGTCACATTCCTTTAGGGAGAGTTTTAGACATCATTCCTTCTGTAAAACCTTTTTTAATGGATCTTGTCATAACATCCCTCATCATTGCAAACAAAGTACGACCACCTTAAAAATAATCCTAGATGGGATTTTGGCATGATAAGGTGAGAAAGAAGGTTTCTCATGTTTGGATTAAGGAGTCCGTTGGATGAATTGCAATCTGACTAATCTTTACTAGCCAACACAAAGTGGTCATAAAAATGAAATCGCCACCGATGATTTAGGCTAGGTATGATTGTACACCGATTAAAACCAATACTTTGAGTTATCAAACTCAAAAGTTCGATTTTACTATTTGTGTATATTGGAGTTCGATAAGTGGGTTTGGGTGTTGATTACATGTAGGGAAAGATTAGCACCCTTAAGACATCCTAAATCGATACCATCTAGCTATACATTATCTCAGCTTCGGTTTTCCCAGTTTTAGATGTCCTTGTTTTTGTATAATCCCTTTTTATGCATAGATAAATTTTTGAAAGTGATAAAGTTGAATTTTTATAATAAGTTGTGAAAATGGTGAAACATTGAGCTTTTCATAAAATAATTTTCAAACTTGATTTGAACAAGGATGTTCCATGTTGAATATTGGAGGGATACCAACATATAACATTGCCTCAATAATTTTTGAAAAAATTTGATTTAAAAATATAAATGCAAAATTGTCACTAGCAAAAGAAACATGTTTGTAAGGCATAAAAAAATATAATAACTATTGCATAAAATTAAAACAGAAAAAGCATAAAAAAGAGGGTTTATCAGGATTTATCTCATAGTTGTCGTTGGTTATCTAAAAATAATCATATTTCTACTTGGAGATGCGATTGGATTTGTAGAATGATTGAGGTGTGAAAACTAAGATTTGGCTGAGAAATTTGGGAAAACCCAAAAGACATAAAATTTTAATTTTTAATGAGATTTTGAAAAATGGGATTGAAAAAAAAAATTGATGAAAAATTTGTTAATTTTTTTAAAATGACGTATTTTTGATAAAAGGTGAATTTCTGATTAAAACAAAGAATTTGTGAAAAGATTTATATTATTTTTTGAAAATAATTACGTGGCTCGAGAATCGACTTAGGTGCTAGTTGGACTCATTTTGAGGCATGCTATCCTTAAAAAGGTAACTCAAGACAAATGCTTAAATTTGATTGAGGCGAAAACAAGGGGAGCATTGCGCTATCTAACTTCCTAATTTTATCGAGTTTGTTTGAAGGTTTTAAAGAGCGAACGAGATACTGTTGGAAAGATAACTCGACGAGGTTTAATCTAAAAATATTTAAAAAAATCTTGAAATTTTAATTCTTGAATAAAATAATATTTAAAGTTAGACTTGATTCAACACTGACAATAGGTGCATGAGAGCTAGAGCAAAAAACTTTGAAAAGTTATCCCAGATTCGTTCAAGCTCAGAAAGTTACAAACGATACCTTTTGTGAAAGTGAATTTCATTTAGTTTTCAAAAGAAAAAAAGCAAATTTGTGGAGTCAAAAAAGGCACATAATGTAGTTTGACTACTAGTTTCTAGGATTCCAGGTAATGCATGTTCGAGAAATCCTAACTCCCTCATTTGAATTTATTTTAGGGTAAACAATAACTCGTTTAAGATAACTTGATGCCTTTTAAAGAAAAATATCTAAAAAATTCATAAAAATTATTTTAGGCTCAAAAAATAATTTTTCAATTTGGGTTAAGCTATTGTCAGTAGCTAAAATAGAGTATTTTTCGATTTTTTATTTTCCTAGACTCGATTTAAGCTTCAACCGTGCGATGTCCAAGACTAGAGGTCTATGATAGTGGTTTTACAGGCCTATTCTAAAATTTTTGACGAGTCGGACAAAAGAATGCCCATTAGTGCCATGCCACTAGCACAAGACTCAAAATTAAGGCATTTTATCAAATAGGTTATAAACTATTTTTGATGGCTTTAAAATAGAATTTATTTAGTCTTGTTTAGGCATGAATCCAAACACAAATAGCTTGATTTACCCCAAGCTTGATAACATCAAGTAACTAAAACCATGGACCATAGCCCCGCCTTGGAGCTTTGTTGCAAACATCAACAAAGGTACTCAATTAGGCAAGCATTTAATAAGGCAAGCATTATATCGAACATGCTATTAACAAAAATGCATATTAGTGGTATCAAACATTTAAGGCATGGTTAAGCACACTTAATATGACATTTTAGCAAGCATATCATCACCGAAATGCAAGAAATGACGTGAATAAACCATAAAATGAAAGATAAGCATGATACTTGGCATAAATGCAACACAACACCAAGGCATTAGATCCCATGCATGGAGGCATTTCATCAAATATATCATATACTAAAACATGCTAGATATATCATAAGAACAAGATATGATATGCAAAAATGAATACATATATATATATATATATATATATATAACACACCACAAATACCCAAGTCATGGTTTACTAGACCAGGTAAATAGCAAAAACAATTAAATCACATGACAAAAGAACAAATCTTCACGTCATGATATGCAAGGACATAATCAACTTCCAAATATATATATATATATATATGTATATATATATATATATATATATATAGCCATTGAAATATAATTGAAGGAATGAAAATCACCTCGACCGGAACTGCCAAAACCAAAGCTAATTCCGTTTTTTAGTTTTGCTTTCAGCTGACCATCCTTGGCCAAAGAAAAACCATTTTCTTTCGATTTTTGGTTTACGCCGTCAGGGATTTTTAGTGGCTGAGCTCTCCCCCGTGAATGAAATGGAAGTTTCCTTTAAATATTAATGCATTGGCCAGCCATGATGAAAACTTAAGGGGTGTTTAATCGATACTTTGGTAACTCGTCTTGTACTCTTAATTTGCTTTCAATCTATGATTGGCTAATGGTTTTTGCTTAAGACCAGGTCTCTGCCCCATTTGCTAATCCAATATATAAGTTAAATAATGCCCTATGCCATAAAATGTTCTACTATCCTAGCTAAGTGGGCCTTTAAAAATCAAATTGATCTAACTCAATTAAATAAAATAGGTCTAAATAAATAATTTAAATAAGCATATGGTCCATATTTTATTTAAAATATTTTAATGAGGGCTAACCTTAAATTAAATAATTTATAATCTTATCTTAGCCCAGAATGATAGATTTTGGATTAAGGTTAGATATTCAACCTTGATGATGCCTCAAGAAACTTACATGAAAGCACGGACAAAATTAATTGTCTAAAAATCTGGCAAGCTTTCTCTTGCCTTGACAAAATATATGTTGACTACCTTGTCAATTATTAGTTATTTAACATTGCTATGTCTTAGACTAATATGTATTTATCTTTCCACTGTATTTTTTTAGCAATAAGCCATTACTATTCTACCTGTGACTGCAGTGTTAGGTGCATATTTTATATTTTTTTATCTGTAACTTTATAGGCAAACTTTATTTTGTGTATGGGCGTACAATGATGGTTACACTAGTTAAGTATCTTAAAAATAACTAATTGTTATAAATTTTGTCAGGAATGGTCAATACCCATTGTGCTTAGCTTCATCTGAGCCTTTTTTGTAGTTTTCCAGCAGATTAGCATCCGACCAATAAGACAATTCCTCACAACAAGACCCATTGCAGTCATGCAAGTACAACAGGTTGAGCTTCCTCTATCCTGTTTCTTGGTTATCACAATTTTTCTTTTTACTGTGCGCTGCCAGTTGTACCGATTCATATCAATTTACCGTGGGAACATTTCCTGATGCTTTATCTTTTGTTCCTACTTGTCTTATAAATTGAAGACCATTACTTGTATGGTGTGTTAGAATAACTGGAAAAGAAAAGGGCCTTCATCTTCTGGACCTGCTAATAGCACCGGTACTGAAAATACAGTGGTTCCTTCCCCTAAGTCTCAGCCATCAACCCCATCAACTCATACACCTGGTGATGGAGTAGCTATGGTGGGCAATATGCAGCATGGTAGTAGCATGTCAAAAAAATTTGAGAATGTATGGGTCTGAGGACACAGGTGACATTGCATCATCAACCAACCAGCTGGTAAGTAATGCTAATTTATAGCCACCCTGAGGATGTTTAGTAAACATTTTGAACCTGCAATACTAAGAAACCCAAAGCATTACTGCCCTCATGGAGCCTGTCTAGAACTTTTGGATGCTAAATTGGCACGAGTACTCGATATTGTCGTAAAAATGTTTCCCAAATTGTCATTTGGTCAAAAGCCAGTGAAGTTCTAAATTTGATAGTCCCCATCTTATGACCTTAATTATGTGCATTCTTGTCAATGTACGAGGCATGACCATTTTCTTCTAGTTCTTGTTGTTGGCGGAGTTAATTAACCTCCAAAGAAATTGCTTATTGTCTACTTGTTTCAACTAAATGCCAAATAGAACTAAGAGTAGGAATATAGCCAAACTGTATTTTGTTTAGTGTTTTATTAAAGTAAATCAAAGTTAGAGATTTTATAAAATTTTATGAAAATGCTATTATGCTCTTAACTACTGTGTTAAAAATATCATTTCAAAAAAACTTTTAGTACATAAAACATTGATAAATATTAATACAGAAATACAAAAGAAAATAGAATAAAGAAAAAAAATTAGAAACCCTAAAATATTTTAAATTTATGCCTCTTAATTCATTTATCTCTTAATACTAGCGAATTCAATAATTGCAAGAAAGATTATACTAGAAGTTCTAAAGGGTTACTTCTAAAAGGTTTGAGCCAAGTAATATTTCGTTACCAGTCAGACTGTAAGATTTTACTATAAGATTATCATTTCTGGTTTGAAAACATTGCTCAAGCTAGGTAATAGAATATTACCTACACTGCTAAGATTTGATAATATAAAGGGCAATCTCATAACCACCTTTTTCTAAGGCTTTGTTACATCTCGAGGTAATGTAACATTTTTATCACTTTTACCCTCTCCCATTTTTTATGTTTTTGGTCTCTTTTGTCTTTAAATTATCATCAAATTACAACACATACTATGAACATGTACCATGATATCAAATATGATGTGTCAACTAATTTTTTTATGATAATGGTAGAATACTAATTAAAAAAATTGAATTACTATTATCTTTATACAAAATTTACAATATATTAAATATTTTGTACTTTTTAATTCTTTCAAAATTTTTTAATCCTTATCAATTTTTTTTAATTCTTTCAAGTTCTTATGAGAATTACATTAATAAGTTAAACTACTATCTCATATATTATTTTTCTTTTTATATTATTTTGAGACTTAAGTATTAGTTTTCTTTTTTTTAGTACTTAACAAATGTTTCATACTTGATATATTGTAGTTTTCTTTTAGTTATTAATTAAATTTTCTATCAAAATATATTATATTAGTATAATAAGCTAATAAATATGTGTAACTTAATAAATTTTATCATTTTTGCTTAGAGAGTAATTTAGTAAAAATGCAAATTAAGAATTTTATATGCCTATCAACCAAACAAAAGAATCTTATATGAAGGCTTACTAAACTAAACATAAATATGACATATTATTGGGAATGTCTCTTCATCATCTTACTAGGAGGAATCCTATTATCAAAGATAATAGAATATTATCCAAATCAAACCCCCTAAATAATCAAAAGTTAATAGAAAATAGAATCAATGCACATTGATTATTTTAAAATGAAAGCAAATATAAGCTGCATCCTTCTTTTATGTGTGTAACATAACTAATTTGCTTATAATAAAAATATATGAATGAATTGAAGTAATCATTGATAATAAAGCAATTATAGCCTATTTGGAGAAAAAGTGCATGATCGGTGACATTAGACAAAAGAAAAAAAGAGAGAAAAAGAATATATAAAAAAAGGAAAGTTACTATGAGCCTAATAATTCTATAAAATAGAGTTATTTAGTCTCATTATTCATATTAAATTAGCTAAGTCTTAGAGATTTTTATTTAAATTTTATTTATAGTAGTATTATTTTATTTAAATTTTATTTATTTTTAGTAGTTTTTAATTTAGTATTATTTACTTTCCTTATATTTTAATTGCTTAGTTATTTAATGTCCATATTTTTGTAGGTCAAAACCCAAAATAGTTTTCAAAAGTACAACAATTTAATCAAAAAGTAAAGTAGATTCAATCAAGCAAACTGATTAACTTTGGTAATTTTCAAAAATAATATGTTTAAGATACTTGGAGACTAAGTTTTTACTTTTAGGATTTTACTTATAAATAGAATTTTTGGGATTAGACTTAGGATAATCCCAGATATTCTGTAATTTTATTTTTCTTTAGTTTTCTAAATAGGACAGAAGCCACCATAATATTCAAGAAGCTAAGGAGATTTTGGAGAAGCTTAAAAATTAAATATCCAGCCAATTTTAGTTTTCTCTTTCTCTTTATTTATTTTTTATTTTTCTTGCATTATTTATGAGGTGAAACGCCTTAGTTATATATTTATTATGAGCTAGATTTATTTTTCTAGGGTTGCAACGAAACTCAACATGTAGTTTGGATTATTTTATTTTATTTTCTTGATTTGATGATATTTGAGTTGTTTGTTCAATCCGTTCTTAATGCTTCTATATTTCTTGATCACTAATTAGATTGATTTGGTGATCTTAATAAACTTGGAGAAAGAAATTTTGTGTTTAGACCTGGATTGAATGACATATGTTTCATATTCATTTATTAGGATGAATTGATCTGCATGTTAGATAGAAATATACGAACATGCCATATGTAACCAAATTAGAGTTTAAGCTTAATGAGTTTCTTTTAATTCAATTTGAATAGAAATATAGTAAATTGATTAAGAGAGATAATTCTATAAAATCATCGAAAGATACTTATAAATAAATTAGAACTCTAAATTAATAACTCATTAATATTAGTCAAGTTAAGAGAACAGGGTTTTATTCAAATAAAGTATTAAGGGAAATTATAATCCCAGGCTTCTATTATTATTATTATTATTATTATTAATTGATTGTTTGAATAAGATTAAATTCTTTTAATTTTAGTACTTAACAATTTTAGTATCAATTCCTTATTGGATCGATATTCTACTTGTCACTATACTACTTATTATGATATGTGCACTTGCGTGGTTAATTCCGACATGACAAAAAGCCACCCTTGAAAACAACCTTCAATGAGTGCATTCCACAACATAAAAAAAAAACAAATAAAATATCTGGAAAAAAAAAACTTGGATAAGATAAAAATTCATTCTCTAAGTCTTTGGCACATCAACCTTGAAACCCAACACAAACATGAAGTACATCCACAAGTAATAGGAAACGCATAAAAAAGAACTCTGTGAACATGCTTGCATCCATGATTAAGTCTTAAAAATCATGCATCAACCCTACAAGATACAAACATCAAGAATATCCTAATCCATATATTTCTTTCAACTTCATCTAAAACAACATTGCCCCACACTTAAAGCTTTGACCTACCTAAGCTTAATAGAAACATAACCAGAACAGTACCATTACAACCTATGGTTTAACCTATGTATAATTCAATAATCAAGACCAAGAATCCAAGCATTAACATAAATAAAATAGAAAGCTGCAAAAAAAGAAAAAAAAAAGAAATCGACCTTAGCAAGAGATCCACCATAACTCCTTAAGCAAACTACACCTTATTTTATAAACAACCACGAACAAACCCATCAAGCTAACCCACAAAGAATAACAAATGATAGAGATCAATCTAGCAAATCCCCGTATGATTTGCATTAAATGCTAGTAGATAGCAAAAGCAACACCAAAAAACCCATGTACAAACAAAACCAAATGACATCCCAAAAACAAAATGAGCAAGAACCAATCCATGAATAAAAAGGAAAACCATGACGAATCAAAGGTGCACAAAGCGAAGTACATTAACATTCCTCAAACTATGACAGAAAATGAAGAAAGAAAGAAAAGCTCAATTTGATGAACATATCAATGGCCAGCAAAAAACAAAAGAAAGATTAAAGGTAGAAATACAAAGGCCATGTTTTTTCTAGATAAAGAAGAACAACCATGAAAAACAGCAAACCAGTGGAAAAGGAAAACGATTCCGTTCCTCAATCATAACATTTAACACCCATACTCAAGGACATTGTTTAAAGTTAATAGCGTGGGATGCCTCGAGAGCGCTAGCACTTTCTTTTTATATTAAAGAAAATTCTAAAAAAAATTAACAAAAATAAGAAAAAAAATATGAAATGCAAGAAAATTAATAAAAAAGGAAAAATAAATTTCTAAAAATATTAAGAAGGAAATGAAAATTACCATTATACCTTTATTGCAGAAACCATCTTTTTCTTTTTCTTCCACTGAGTTTTTATGCTATTTTCAAAACAAAGAAGAAAAGTAAAGAAGAA
>JBBYHM010374803.1:0-17256 GCA_038381775.1 Adansonia rubrostipa
AAGAAACTTATCCTAAAAAAGAATCTATTTCAATAGAAAGTATGAAACTAATCTTAAAAAATAGATTTTGACAAAAAATATAAAACTAATCTTTAAACTTTGGTTTCAATAGAAAGTACAAAATAATCCTAAAAAAGGCTCGGTTTTGACATAAAATACAAAACTAATATTAACACACTCGATTTTGACTTAAAGTACATTAACTAATCTTAAAAACTCTGTTTCTACAGAAAGTACAAAACTAACTCTAAAAGAGAACTCAATTTCAATTGAAGGTGCAAAACTAATCCTAAAACTTGGTTTTGACAGAAGTACGAAACTAATCTTAAATTTCAGTTTTGACAAAAAGTATGAAAAAAATTATAAAAGTCAATTTTGATAGAAAGTTCAAAATTAATCCTAGAACTCAAATTGGACAAAATTTAAGAAAATTTTTTAAAAAGACAGTTTCAATAGAAAGTATGAAACTAATCTTAAAAAACTAGATTTCAATAAAAAGTAAGAAATTAATCCTAAAACTCGATTTTGATAGAAAGTACAAAATTTATCCTAAAAAAGAGTCGATTTTGACAAAAACTACAAAACTTATCCTAAAAAACTTGATTTTGATAGAAACTATGAAACTAATCTTTAAAACTTGATTTCGATAAAGAGTACGAAATTAATTTGAACAGACTTAGTTTCGACATAAAGTAAAAAGCTAATCTTAAAAATTTGTTTGATAGAAAGTACCAAACTTTCCTAAAAATACTTAGTTTTGATAGAAAATATGAAACTAATCCTAACGGACTTGATTTTTACAGAAAGTATGAAATTAACCTTAAAATCTCAGTTTTATAGAAAGTAAAAAACTAATACTAAAAAATAACTTCATTTTGATAGAAAGTTCTTAACTAATCTTAAAACTTGGTTTAGACAAAAAGTACAAAACTGATCTTAAAAAATTAGTTTCAGGGAAAAAGATGAAATTCATCTTTTAAAAACTCAATTTTGATAAAAAGTGTGAAACTTATCCTAAAAAAGTCTTGATTTTGATAAAAAGTATGAAAGTAATCTTAAAAGACTTGATTTTGATAAAAAGTAAGAAACTAATCTTAAAATCTCAGTTTTGACAAAAACAAAAAACTAATTTTAAAAGACTCAACTTTGAGAAAAAGTATGAAACTAACCTTAAAACCTTAATTTTGACAAGAAGTATGAAACTAATCTTAACAACTTGATTTTGATATAAACTACGAACATGACCCCAAAAGACTTAGAAAAAAATTTCCACTACTCAGAATTTGGTGGCCAACAGTTGTCAGCCATGATTGTTAGCTGTCAATCTTCCAAAATTATTCTTTACCTTATTTTGATCCTCTAAACTCATTTATGAGCTTGGCTTTCATAGAAAATGTCCCGATTTACCTAGATCTAAAACTTTAACCTAAAACTTTAACTTTTTTATCTAACACCATCCACTATTAGATGCGACTAAAAGTCCAGCCAAGGCTTCTTTTTACTTTTCCCTTACCTTTTCACCATAGTAATTGACCAATTGTTTTCTTAGATTCCTAAATTGAAATAAAATCAAAACATTCCATATAGTCTTAATTTATTTATTTAGTTTATTTTTATATATAGAATATGGAAAAATACAAATTAACTTAATGCTAATAGCCTAAAAAGAAGGGAAACAATAATAAAAATCTAAAGTCCAGTGGCTGACCACTATACTAACCACTGTTCGATGGTACTCATTTTCAACCAAATCCATCTTCTAAGCTTTCATGGACCTCCTCATTCCAAATCCAAGGTTAAATTGTTCCATATCATTTCAGATTTTCCTAGATCTACAGTAAAAAATAAAACTTTTATAAATCTGACCACCATTCATCGTTGGATCATTCCTAAATCAAAGTATTTCTTCCTCTTTTATGGCCTTCTTTTTTGCCATTGCAATCTATTAAAACTACACTAGAATCTCGTGATCAAAAAACTTTAATTTTCTTGGATGGACCTTCTATTTTTGCTTTTGTCATGCTTTTCTCTCCTTTCATTTTTTTGCCATTTTAAAAAACTAATGCACCCTTTTTGTCCTTTACCATCTAGCATAATTTATAAGGGCCCATGTACTTTAATTTTTATATTTTATATTTATATTTATATTATTGATTATTGCTTTTTAAAAAATGCCAACTTAAAGTTAGCATCATGAGATAATGAGAGGGGGTACACGTCCTTCTCCCATCATTTCATATTATTATTTATTATTATTTATAGATATATATTTGAAAAAACTTGGGTTTTTGAGTTTGAAAGGCTGGATAAAATTAGGTGTCTACATCTGTGATGTTGACTACACTCACTACAGTAGTTTCAATAATGCTAGTTTTTCTATAGTTACTTTTTCAAGCAATGCAAATATTGATATGGATATTTAGCATGCTAGACTAGGCCATATCAATCAATACATGATGGATAGATTACCCAACGAAGGATTACTAAACCATATTCAAAAAGTTATTTTGTCAACATTTTAAAATTATGTAGGGAAAATGGCAAGAAAACCATTTGGTGAAGGGACGAGTATCAAATTTCATTCCATTTATACATGTGGCATAATTAATGAAAAGGCACAAAACAAAAGAGTATATTTGTAGGATACTTTAAGCATTCAAAGAGATATGTGTTCATTAGAAGCAAGTAAGTGAAAGTGTAACTAAATCTGAATATAGAGATGCCATTTATTTAAAATGATTTTTCAAGTATGGGTAAGATTATTTAAGATATATCCCTTTGTCAGATAAAAGATCCAAGTAATTTGATTGTTGTAAATCAACTAATGTATAATTAAGATAATGCACTAATAGTATCTTATCCAAGTGGGAGAATGACAGAAAATGATAAGTTTGTTTAACAAGAATCACAAGTCAAGCATAATAATAGTGGGAATTTTCCTTGACATCATTTTGGCATAAAAGGAAGAACTTTTATGAATATCCCACAAGATAAAAAATGACCAAAAGTTTTTTCTTTTAAAGCAAAGAAAAATAAAGGAAAGCAATGGAAGAAAAGATAGAGTCAATAAGGTCAAACAATGTTTAGGAATTTACTATTCTACCAAAAAAACACTAAGGGATTAGAAGCAAATAGTTCTTAAAACTAAGCATAAGTTTGATAGGACTATTGGAAAGTTCAAGGCATATCTTGTAGCTAAGGGGTATACTCAACAAGAGAGAATTGATTATAAAAAAAAATTTCTCATTTATGTTAAAGTTTATCTTTATATGCTTGATTTTGGCCATAGTAGCAAGTTTAGATTTGGAACAAAAAGTTGGAAAAGAAAATTTACATAGAAAAACTAGTAAGTATCATTAACAAATGTTAAGAGCATGAAGTGTGCAAGTTATTAAGATCAACTTATAGTCTAATACAGTCTTCCAAATAGTGGTATATTAGATTTCATTAGGCAACCTTTTTAAACCTTAAATTCGAAAAATGTTTTACATGGAAAATGTCTATGATTCACTAAACTTTGCAAAGCGTAAAAAATTTTAGAAAAACTCAAATTACTCATTTTCTTTGTTTTTTATTATAAATACATTTTATGAAGATTACAGATGAATATTGAAAATTAAAACCAAGAAAATCAAACTTTAGATAGCATATGATTAGTTGGTACAGATTTCAAGCATAGTGAAAGGGATACAAAATCTTTTCTCATGCAAAATTGAATCCTAAACCTAATCTTTCCTCTGGATTAAAATGCAGACTGTAAAATTAATTCATTTAAAAAATAATTTTTTGAAATTTTGAAAGGATTGGTTTTAATGGTTGTCCAATTTCACCTAGCCCAAAAATATTAGTGGCGACTCCTATTTTCTAGCCATCTTTTATTACTTATGCAGGAAGGTTAAACGAGTGATTCGTTTTAACGACTGAGGCCCTATTATAAACATGAGAATTTTCCTGCTCTAATATGTCAAGATTCATATCCAAGTATTTTATGACATATTTTTTTCTCTAGGTTCTTTATTTTTACTCCATTTTTTAACATTTTTTTAGTTTTTTATTTGCCTTTTTACATTACAAGCTTGACAATCCTAAGTGTCAAACTTAGGTGATAGTTTGAGCTAAGGTTGTATAAACATTTTAAAGACCTAACTTTAAGCAAAATTGTTTTGTATCTTTTTCTTGATTTTTTGTTATTTAAGATTATGCTTTCATTTGTTTTTTGGTAATTTTTACTCCCATGGTTATTTTAATTATTTTCTTTGTTATATATTAAGCTTGATGATCCCAAGTTTCAAACATAGGTGATTAGTTTGATCTAAGATTATTAAAAAAAAAAAAAAACTTTTAGATGCCAAACTTAGAGCGACTTGCTTTACTTTATGTTCTTCTCATTTTATTTATTTAATTATGTTCTTATTCTTATGTTCATTTTATTTTCATCATTATTATATTTACTTATATTTATAATGTTGAGCTTGATGATTCTAGGTTCCAAACATGGGTGATAGTTTGAGCTACGGCTGTAAAAACCCTTTACAGGCCAAACTTTAAGCAAATTGCTTTTTATTAAGTTCTTGTTATATTTGTTCTTTTAAGTCATATTCTTATTTTTATGCTTAGTTTAATATCATTGTTGATTTCTTTATTTTATCATGAAATTTGTGAGCTTGATGATCCTAAGTTCCAACTTAGGTAATTGTTTGAGCTAAGGTTTTCCTAAACCTTTTAGAAGCCAAACTTGAGCTAATGTGTTACCCTCGTTATTATTATACATGATTGCATTTATTTATAGTACATGTTCCTATTATTTTGTGTAAATGTTAATTATAACATTCCCGTGTTTATTTATATTTTTGGTTGAGGTTATGCTAATATGAGTTTACAAATGAATTCTTAAAGTCAGGTTACGGGTTTTTAATCTAGATTTGTCCATATTATTTTTTCATGTTTTTACTTTGAGAAAAATCAAATTTTTAAGGGTATTTTCCTTATTGTGGCAAAACCTAAAGGGATATTTTGGTATTTCCAAGTCATTACACGCATTTATAAGGGCATTATTGTCATTTGGCTAAATCTAGCAACAAAATCAAGTCTTTTAAGGTCGTCTTAACACTTCCATGTCAAAATTAAACTTTTATGATTATTTTAGTATTTTTAATCGAAATTGGGTCCTTTAAGGTCATGTTAGCATTTCAATGTGAAGGTAGATTTGATTGTTGACGCTTTTTCCCCTGAGAAAAAGATTTTTAACAGTTTTTTATCTTTAACCTTTTCTTGAAATTTTTTTATTTTTTGAATCTTCCTTTTTTGTTATTTTCTTCTATATTTGTTTTATTTATAAAATAGTAAATTAAAAAAAATGAAATGAAATGAAATGGTAGAATTCAAATTGGGTATAAATTCCAAAAACAATAAGTGGATCTAAGGCCCAAAAGTTGTTTAAGTGTAAAAATAAAATAGGACAGAAGCTACTAAATTGGAAATGGGTGACCTTGTCAAATAGCAATTTAATGCTATCTAGCAACATGCGTTAGCACCAAAAATCATCTATACCTCCTGCACTTTGGGCATTTCTTCTCACTAAATATATATATATATATTGTGGCTGTTATAAATTCCACATCTGCTGAATATTTTCTGATGAGATGCTTCATTATCGTGGGAATGATTTATATTTAATTATTGATGAAACTTTTATGGTATAATATAAGATATGTAAATTTAATCCAATAACTTAAAAATAAGCATCTCTATCCTGAAGCAAATTTAGTGGCCCATACTATTTGTAAGTTATGAAACAATAGATGGCTGTTGGCCACCTATTGAACAGCACCACCACTGCCTCTTGTCCCCAGCCTTACAGTAACTGTGCAAAGTGTGTGATATATTCTATATATGAGCCGATCGTTAGTGCTTAATCATTGTTGTATCCAAATCTTAATCCACCACATTCAAAATGATCCCCGCCCTACCCTGCAGTGTCCCAAAAATATTATTCGTCAACGTTAGTTCCCTACACATGTGTAATGATGTATCCTGATGATCATAAAATTCATTTCCTATTTCTTCTTTTCAATTTCCACCTAATTAATTAACCAATCTAGTTTAAGGACATAGTGATGATTTCCATGGTCATATATTAGGGGTCATGCATCGGGAGCCGGCAAGAAACTCATTGGCAAAACCATTAAACATATATTAGTTGATAGCTAGAGGCATGGAGAAACGAGAAGAGGTAGACCATCCTGTGCATGAAAAAGGAGATGAAGCAGAAGGGAAGTTGGAGCTTACCATGGATGAAGTGGTAGAGAGGTATGTGGGATCCTTTGGGTTCTTCCAACTGCTACACGTGCTGTTGGTGTCATTGGCATGGATATTCAATTCTCAAAATACCTTAATCACCATCTTTACTGATGCCCAACCAGCTGCTTGCAGATGCAAAACCCTTAACCTTCGCCCTAAATCTAATTATTTTAGCAGTATGAGCAATACATCAATATCCATGCCTTGGTGCATGAACAACACTAGTAGTGGCAACAAAGGGCAACTAGGTCATGTTTATGGATTGGCTGCTGGCACTTGGGAGTGGATTGGAGGAAATACGACCTCCACTATTGCTGAGTGGGGTCTCATATGCGACCGTAAGTTTCTTATTGCTGTTCCCGTTTCCCTCTTCTTCATTGGTTCAATTTTTGGTAATCAAGTCCTATTGTCCCTCTTCCTCTATTCTATAGTTTTAATTTCTCTTATCTTTCCAATTGCTTCATCCATATTCACTGTATACTCTATGTATCTGTTTCTACAAGTTTACAGGGCTATATAATTGCTTTATTAGTTGTTAAATACTATGTAAATATTTATATAGTAGTATTAGTATAAAATATCTATATGTCTAATAAAATCACAATACAGTTACTTATTTGGGCTACATTTTTTTTAAATATCCAGTTGATAAAAATGATATAGTAGAAAGGCCATTTATATAATTTAATTATATTTAAAGTATTATTATTAGGTACGTCGACTGTAGAGTTTTATAATTTTACAAATAAAATTAAAAAGTTATCATAAATCTTTATTATATATTTAAAAAAGTTAAAAATAATTAAATAAGATATGTGATTTTGTTTGTGGAGTTAAGAAAATCCACTAACATTATATATATTAGATGTGAAGAGTAAAATTGAATATACTTATTTTTACAAAATTTTCTTTTTTACGTGGAAAGGTGTGCTTATATTTGAGATGATTGAGAAACTAATGATCTTTAATCTACTTCTATAGGATATGCTTTCTATGGCCGCCTTGCTGATGCATGGTTAGGTAGAAAGAAAACATTATTACTGGCATGCATCTTAACCTCCACAACCATTTTCATCACCTTTTTTTCACCAAATGTTTGGATCTATGCATTTCTCCGATTTGCAAATGGTTTTACTTGTTCTGGGACTGGGATATGCTGCCTTGTTCTTTTGACGAAAACTGTTGGCAGCAAATGGCGTGGCCAAGTTGGCTAATACGGCTTCCTTTTCTTCACAATGGGCTTTCTGTCTCTCCCTTTCATTGCCTATCCTACCAAAGCCCATTTGAGGGATTTGTATAGGATCATATCCATTCCTCCTCTTGTCTATGCCTTTTTATTAGTCCCTTTTGTATCAGAATCACCATGCTAGCTCATTATTCAAGGGAAAACAAAGAAGCACTTGAGGTATTACAAAAGTTTGTAAGAGTCAACAAAAAGAAACTACCTAACAATATAGAGCTCATAATTCCATATTAAGGGAAAACAGGCAGTGAAGGTGAAAGAGATAAAACAACTGATAAAAATGAAAATCTATGGACCATAAAATGGGCTGCTAGGAGAATGATTATGGTTATGGTAGCTGGTTTTGGAGTTGGATTTGTTTATTATGGGATCCAGCTAAACGACGAAAACCTCAACTTCAATCTCTACTTAACAGTTGTAGTTAATGCCCTAATGGAGATTCCTGCTACTTTTATCGGCAGCGTACTATTGAGCTTCACAAATCGACGTCTCCTTTTTCCCACTATTATCAATTTTAGCTGGCATTTCATGTATTCTAGCATAATTTTCTTAGCCAAATCAAGAGGCAGAGCAAAGGCTGATTGATCCAGATCCAATAGCAGTTGGCCTCAATTGACAATCGAAGCAGTTGGTTTCATGGCTGCTTCTATTGTGTTTAATGTCTCATATATTTATTGCATTGAGCTTTTCCCCACCAATGTCAGGAACTTTGCGATGTCGCTATTGCGCCAAGCCTTGATGTTAGGGGCTTCTTTATCTCCTTTATTGGTGTTGGTTGGTCGCCTTAGCCCATATCTTTCCTTTCTTATATTTAGGGCTCTTTCCGTCCTAAGTGGAATTCTAAGCATATGGCTTCCTAAGATAAGAAATGCTCCTCTTTATGAAACCCTAAAGCAACAAGAAGAGCAAGAGAAACTTCATTGTCTATCACAGCACACTGTGGTCTAGTTCTACAGTGTGGAAATCAATGACGAATAAATGGCACGTTTCATAATGAAATAACTATTCGACGTTAATGAAATGGGAATAGGTATTATATATTTTGCATTTGAATTACAATAATAAAAAATATTATTATTTTGTTTTATTGTTTAAAAAATGTTAAGAAATCGATTAGAAATACAAGAAATTATTTTATTTTTAAAATAAAAAATAATCTTTTATTAAAAAACTAAATTATTTTTAGTTGATTTTGGCTAGCCTTTTAGATCTCTCTGTATTTTTGGATTAGGACATAATGTGGACCATTATATTCTGGCCAATAATCTTCATGCCCGATGGGTTGAAACTCATGTTGATAGACATTATATAGAGTGTCCAGTTTATAGACATTGTCCACATATAGCATGCAATCTATTGGACATGAGCACAAGCAGCAACAACATATGAATAAGGGTGCCTTTGTACTTGAAACTTTCCACAGTCACACCATCTCTTATTAAGATTAACTTTGTAGTTTGAAACCGCAACTCCTTCCTGTGGGTTTTCTAACTCTTCAACCAGGAAAGATTGATTTGCTCGCGTAAACCCACGAACAAGATGGGAGTTAGCTTTCCTTTGATTTTCTTGCATGGCATCAGTGACAGTTTTACAGTATGTATGGCCTATCCCCATCATTGCTATCTGCTTGTTCCCCATTTTAACAAATAGTTCAGCCAACAGAAAATACGTTGCTTTGACTAAAGTAGTAATAGGAAGAGGATGAGTTTCCTTCAACATTGAATTTATACATTCAGCTAGGTTCATTGTCATATATCCATAGCATCTTCTTTTATCATATGATTGAGCCCATTTCTCCTTCGGGATCCTTTCAATCCAATCGGGTACTTTTGCATTTTTCACACGAAGATTTTCATAGTACCATTGAAAATGAAGTCGCCTTAACCCGTATACTGTTAAAATCATATGATAATTTACGGACTTGTAAACAGCTTGTTAATAAAAATGAAAATTGAGAGAAGTGTAACAAATTAAATAATCATAATTGCGAATACATACCCATGTTAACAACCTGTCGATGTAAATCCTTATTATTAAACCTCCTCATGAAATTAGCTGCAATATGTCAAATATAATACACAGAATATGCATATGGAGGTTTTCATGCACTACCTGAGTCTTTGATGATAGATTTGATGGATTCATGCCGATCAAAAATCAAGCAAATGCCAGGTTGTGTAACAACATAACTATGTAAATTACGAAAAAAAATGACCATGCCTCATTTGTCTCACTCTCCACAATTGCAAAGGCAATTGGTACAATGTTTTGATTGCCATCTTGTGCAAAAACTAACAACAATGTTCCTTGGTATTTTTCATATAAGAATTTACTATCTATTTGGATAATAGGCTTACAAAATGGAAAGCCTTCAATGCAAGACTTGAAAGTCCAAAAAAGTCGATGGAAAATACGCTTACCTTGCACTAATAGTTGGCTATTGTATGCAGGTATAGTCTATAATTCCATTCTTGTACTAGGATCAAAGTATTGCATTGCACTTAATCATTTTGGTAGATCATTATAGGATTTATCCCAATCACCAAGTAGTCGAACAATTGCCTTCTACTTTGCTATCCATGATTTCTTATAAGAGGTCATGTATCCATACCTATTTCGTATCTCCACGACCAAAACTAAAACAGAAATGGCTGGATTCGCTTGGAGCAAAGATAAAATGTATGAGCAAATTATGTTAGAATCTAACTTTATATGATCTTGTGAAATTCGTCCAGATATGCAAGTATGAGGGCCATTGTATTTTCTAATCTCCCAAACTTGTTTCTTTTTTAACAATGTTGCCCTTATACTCTAGTTGCACCCTGTGCTATACATTTTGCACTTACAGTGATACTTGGTTGGGTAGATTCAATAACTCTGTAATCTATGGAGTGCTTGATAGCTAAAAGCATCGTCTCTTTCATAGTAAACTGTATCCCAACATAGAGATCACCAGTAGATGGATTCCAGGTTGATTGCATACCTAAGGTATGAGCATATTTTGGAAATTCTGCCATGTGCATTACATCCAAATTGAGGGTGCACATATAGAACACAGGCTCAAACTGATGAAAAGGATCACTACCTCTAATAATAGATGACAAATGATGAACGTTGATGTTAGCTAGGACATCTGGGTCAGAATTATAGTTGTCATCATTGTCATCAAATTCATCATACTCTTTTAGCTCACTAAAGTCTCCAACATATTCACAGTGGGGTCCAGATGATTGATCAGGATCGAGATCAACACTGAATGAACTGGGTCCTCCACTTTCCATTTCAACACCTCTAATTGGAGACTCTGTCATCATGGAGGTGCATGGTGCATCATCTTCGGTGGTAGGAATTGTTGGTGGCATAAATGAATAATGGAAGGATTCAACAAAATAATTCATCATAACCTGTGCATCAAGAGGAGGTTGACATCTGGGCCATGACATTTGTGGTAGTACGTTGCATATGGTATGGATATTTGAAGGGCTATAATCATCACTAACATCCTCTAGCTCAGCATATAACTCAATTATGTCGGCATGAGAGAATTGTTAATAGACATCAAATATGCATCTCACATCATCGTCATTTTCAATTGGAAAACTCCTATATTGGACACATCCTTCCCCTATAGAAATAGGAGGCCTATGCTTGACCTCCGATACTTTTCTTCTGTTCCTAGCTTTGATTTTTATAGGAGTTTTAGCCTTTAATTCCTCCATTGTGATGTCTTCCTGAACACTAATACTTTTTGGATGGTCATTTTGGAATGTAACACCTTCTTCGCTATTGAAAATTTATCCATTAAACTAGACAAGTGTGACAAATCTATTGTTCATCTTGTCAAATTCATGTTTAGTAGGAAACAACAAAAGCTAGAATAAATAAGCACTATTAATAAACTCTACAAACAAATCTTGCACAAATTTGAAAGAATATGATAATGAAAGTGAATGAAAATGAGAGTAATGAACTAAGGTATTTATAATGGAGTAAAAACAAAAATCTATGCATTAGTCTTTTTTTTGTTGTGATAGAAGGAATCTGATGCCCTATGCAATGTCACATCGTTTGGGTTCCAAGACATGCATCTATCACGTCTTTCGGGTTCCAAATAATTTATTAGGCATTAGTTTTCTTTTTTCTATCATGTCAGAAGGAATCCGATACCCCATGCATATGTCACATCTTTCAGGTTCTAAAACATGCATCTATAACGTCTTTCGGGTTCCAAGAAATTTATTAGGCATTAATCTTCTTTTTTCTATTTGTCAGAAGGAATCCGATACCCCATGCAATGTCACATCTTTCAGGTTTTAAGAAATTTATTAAGCATTAGTCTTCTTTTTTCTATCATGCCAGAAGGAATCCGATACCCTATGTAATGTCACATCTTTCTAGTTCAATTATTTGTATAATATGTATTTTTATAATTTCTACAATATGTATGTTCAATTCTTGTATAAATTCTAATTTTATCTGTATTCTTATCATTTATATAACATGTTTTTATATCATTTAAAGTTAGTAGTTTATATCATATTGAACTAATGACTAATAGATTTCTTGGAACCCGAGAAATGTAATAGATGCATGGAGAATCATATTTCTTCTGACATGATAGATAATATTTGACTAATGACTAATAGATTTTTTAGAACTTGAGAGACATGACAGATGCATGGAGAATCAGATTCCTTCTGACATGACAAATAATATTTGACTAATGACTAATAGATTTCTTGGAACCAGAGAGATGTGACAGATGCATGGGGAATCAGATTCCTTCTGACAGACAAGTAATATTTGACTAATGACTAATAGATTTCTTAAAACCTGAGAGATGTGACAAATGAATGGGGAATCAGATTTCTTCTAACACGATAGATAATATTTGACTAATGACTACTAGATTTCTTGAAACCCAAGAGATGTGACAAATGCATTGAAAATCAAATTCCTTCTGACACGATAGGTAATTTAAATATTTATACATAATTTATGTAAAATATATATATAAGGGAGAGTCAAGCAGTAGACCAAAGACGGGTTGATAAGTAATTTCAGTCTCGTTATTAATAATTTCAATAAGTATGATTTTCTTCGTTAAAATTATTTTTTTCGCTTTTACTTTTATTTAATAACTATTTGTTAATTTTACTTTTTTATAATTTTTCCTAAAATAATTGAGTGGGAGTTCCAGTAGTTCCATCGTTGGGAACTCGCCATACAGTATGGCGAGTTCCCAACAACCCATCAACTCGCCTCTTCCCATGGCAAGTTCTCAGCACACGTTAGAAAAAAAACATATTTTAAGAAGTAATTTGAAAACCACTGTAAATCGAGAAATAAAAAAATTTGTAATATTTATATAAAATAGCCTATATAAATTCGCACATATAAATAACTTAAAATGTGCATGTATCTATAAAAAATTTCAATATCTAATAAAATAACCTAGAAAATGAGGTTAAATTTACCATTATTACTTTATGAATCAATGTTGAATTTTCTCAATTTTATCATTATACTCTTAGTTTTCTTTGTATTTTAATATAAACTAACAAATTAATGAAAATTTATTGCTAAAATTAATAAAATTATTTAAAATATTGTTACTTTTATATCCAAAATTTAAGAAATCAATTTTACAGAGATAAAACTCAATAAAACTAAAGTACATTATGCCGAAGTTTAAATTTTTTAAAAATAGGGGAAGACGGAAAGAAATTGATACAAGGTTGGTAAATACCTTTAAATTTTTATAGTGACACAACGATGAAGTTCTAACTTTTTCAAGAAATCACAAATTAAAAAATAGAGCATAAAAGTTTAATAGATGGATATAAAATATTAAAGCTTTCTACATAATAGCGTCATCATTCTTAAATCTATGCCTTTCACTAGAAACAAAAACACCAGAAAGCTGGGGAAGAATTTGACTGACATGCTTACATTTAGCTGTAAATTTTTGTTTCCCTTTATTCCCTTCATTGCTCAAATTTTGAAAATGCATTGCTTAAATTAATAAAATTATTTAAAATATTATTAATTTGATAAATAAAATTAAAGAAATCAATTTTATAGAGGTAAAATTCAATACAGCTGAAGTAAATTATATCATAATTTTAATTTTCTAAAATAGGGTAGGAGGAAGAGAAGCTGGTACGGGGATGTTAAATACCATCAATTTTCAATTGTGACATAACAATGAATTCGATGCTTTTTCAAAAAATCGTGAATTGAAAAATTGAGCATAAAAGATTACTAGATGGATATAAAATATTGAAAGCTTTCTACATATCTTAAATTTCTGCCTTTCATTAAAAACAAAAACACCATAAAGCTTGAGAAGTACTTTACTGACATGCTTATATCTAGTTAAAGTTGGTAAAATAAACCTGAACCCGAAAATCTATAAAAAAAAATTTAAGCTTGAACCCGAATCGAATCCGATTTGATAAAAAAGTCAATGGCCCAAAAAATCAAACCCGAATCAGCCCGAACCTGAAATAGCCCGAACCTAAAATAACTAAAACCCGAATCAGCCTAAACCTAAAATGACCTAAACCTGAAAGAACCCGAACCTGTACTCGAATTTAATGCTAAAAATAAATATGAAGAAATTATAATTAAATAATTTTTCATAAATCAAAACCTTTAATTATGAATTTTATTTTAATATTATTTTAATAATTTAATAAAACAGGCCCTTATTAAACGTGCCCAGACCTGCCTATTTAAGCTAGAATTACTGTTCATCACATTAAAGAATATTTTTTATTAATATTATACATTTTATAATTAAATTTAAATAAAATATATTAATTTAAAATTACTATTTCGAGCTAGATCAGTCTAGTCTGATATAAAAATATGAGAACTCGGACTCTGACCCAATAAGGCCAAGTGGGTACCCTGAGTCTTGAACAAGTCTATATATGAAAAAATACTAATTTATCAAAAAGTAAATCATAGAGCTTTAAAAGCATTGTTAATAAAGTATATCATCCATTTATTATAGTTTCTTTAATTTTATTAGTTAAACTCATTAAATATTGAGAGTTTATATATATTAATAGTAAAATTTTAAATGCTTTTTATTATTATTATTATTGTTATTTCAAGTAATAATAAGTAGAATTTGATAATAATATAATAAAGTAATAAGATAAATTAAAAAATATGAAAGCTATAATAGATAATACTATATCAAAAATGAATTAGTTATTAAATATTAAATATTAATACCATATATAATTTAATTAGATATTAAAAAATTAATTTATATTTTATATATGATTAAACCTACTCATGGGTCGAGCCAAGTTGTGGCTCAAATTTTTTAAAATCTTAAGCCTAGGCTCTTATTTAATGTGCCCAGACTTCTCTATTTAAGCTAAAATTACTATTCATCACATTAAAGAATATATTTTATTAATATTTATATATTTTATAACTAAATTTAAATAAAATATATATTATTTTAATTTAAAATCACTGTTTTGACTAGGCCAGGCTAATCTAAAACAAAAACTTACCCGAACCAAAGCCCAATTAGGTTAGGTGGTTAGCCCAACTCTTAAGTAGGTCTATATATGATAAAAAAATAATTTATCAGAAAGTAAATCATATCATGAGCTTTGAAAACATTGTCGATAAAGTATATTACTGATTTATCATACTTTTTAATTTGATTAGTTAAACTCGTTAACTATTGAGAGTTTATGTATATTAATAGTAAAATTTTAAATACTTCTTTGAATATTTTTCTTATTTTTTATTATTATTATTATTATTATTATTATTATTATTATTATTTTAAGTAATGATATTTAGAGTTTGATAATAGTATAACAAAGTATTAAGATAAAATAAAAATATGAAAGCCATAATAGATAAAACCATATAAAAAATGAATCAAATAGTAAATATTAATACCATATATAATTTAATTAAATATTAAAAACTTAATTTATATTTTATATGTGATTAAACCTGCTCATAGTTTGGGCCGGGTCGCAACCCAAATTTTTTAAAATCACAAGCCCAGGCCTTTATTTAATGTGCCTAGACCCGCACGTTTAAGTTAAAATTACTATTCATCATATTAAAGAATATTTTTATTAATATTTATGTATTTTATAATTAAAAATTCAAATAAAATGTATGTTATTTTAATTTAAAATCACTTTTTTGAGTTAGGTCGAGCTAGTCTAAAATAAAAATATGAGAACTCAAGCCCAAGCACAATTGGGCAAAGTGGTAGCCCGATCCTTGAGTAAGTCTATATACGATAAAATAATAATTTATCGAAAAGTAAATCATATCATGAGCTTTGAAAGCATTGTCAATAAAGTATATCATCCACTTATCTTTTTCTTTTTAATTTAATTAGTTAAACTCATTAAATATTGAGAGTTTATGCATGTTAGTAGTAAAATTTTAAATATTTATTTGAATATTATTATTATTATTCTTATTATTATTATTTCAAGTAATAATAATTAGAGTCTGATAATAACGTAATAATGTAATAAGATAAATTAAAAAATATGAAAGCTATAATAGATAATATCATATCAAAATTTAAAAAAAGAATCACATGTTGGACTAGCAACTAAACTAGACAGCCTTCTCAACACAGTAAGCTCGGCACGATCAGGCTAGGGTCTTAGATTTTAAGGTTGAAGCACGCTTGACCTAAAACAATATTTTTTTAAAATAAAATAATATATTTTTATTTAAATTTAATTATAAAATATGTAAATATTAATATAAAAATAACTTTTAATATTATAAACAATGATTTGTACTTAAATCAGTCGGTCAGGCCAAATTCATCCTTGAGCTTAGAATTCAAAAATTTTTTGGGCCACGACTAGGCCTATATAACTGAACTAAGATTTTTTTGAGCCAAACAGGGCCAAATTCAGGCCTGGGCTTAGAATTCAAAATTACATAAAAGTGATTATATTTAACATAAAATAAAAAATGATGTAAAATATACTTGAACCCAAACCCAACTTGAACCCAAACTCGAACTCAATAGGCCCAAACCTAAATAAACACCCAAACCCAAATTAGCCTAAACCTCAATTGACCAAACCCGAAAGAACTCGAATCTGAATAAACACAAACCTAAATCAGCACGAACCTGAAAAAAACCAAAGCCAAAATGACTCAACCCAAACCTGCCTGAACCTGTCCAAGTGCTACCTCTATATCTAGTTGTATATTTGTGTCTTCTCTTTTTCTTTTTTCAAGCAAGCTTCACAAAAATTCTATAACTGGTCCCGAAAATGACTCCACTGGATTTTTAGGAAAGACACTTCACCAAAAACTGGGTAAGAGGTGGATCTACATATGTAACAGCCTTTATCAGGATCAATTATCTGTTTTTCTTTTCCTTGCCAAAAAAAATTGACGATTGCTAGATAAAGAAAAAGTCATCAAAGCAGTGTTATTGGTACCGACCGTACTGATCGGTACATATCGGTTTCGACATATAATGGTACCAATGATAGTTGATTTTGTTTTGGTCTTGGTTTCTTCCTGTACCAACTGTATCAGTTGGTACTGGGCTATTTCAGTGGTATCGAATGAAAATAGTTGTACCAGCTAGTACATAATATAAGCTTGTAAAAAAAGTTAAACCAACATTGATCTTAAATTTGATGAATATTATACATAATTACTCATAAATTTGATGAATA
>JBBYHM010374813.1:0-17254 GCA_038381775.1 Adansonia rubrostipa
TGAGATAAACAAGGATTCATGTTATAAAATCCTTATTTTCATTATTAGGCACCATAAATACATTCTCCTTATTGGGATAAATGATGTGATGCTTTGGTTTCATAAGAAAAACCTCTCTTTCTACCATTTTTAGAATTAAAGTTTGACCTTCAATTAGGATAAACATGGATTCATATAATAATCTCCTTTCTTTTAATGATTGGGCACTACAAATTCATTCTCCTCATTAGGATAAATGAATTGATGCTTTGGTTTCATACGACAAACTTCTCTGCCTATCATTTTTTAGAATCAAAGTTCGGCTATCAAGTAGGATGAACACAAATTTACGTAATAATCTCCTTTTCATGGTTAGAAACCATAAATGCTTTCTCCTCATCAGGATAAATGATATTGATGCTTTGTTTTCAAGTGAAAAACTTCTCTTTCTACCAATTTTAGAATTAAAATTCATTTTTCAATTGGGATAAACATAGATTTACAAAATAATCTCGCATCTTTTAATGATTCGGCACCACAAATTCATTCTCCTCATTGAGATAAATGAATTAATGCTTTGGCTTCATAAGAAAAACCTCACTTCCCACTATTTTTTAGAGTCAAAGTTCGTCTGCCAATTAGAATAAACATGGATTCACGTAATAAACCCTTTTTCTCATGATTGGGCACCATAAATACATTCTCTTCATTGGAATAAATAATATTGATGCTTTGGTTTCATAAGAAAAGCTTCTCTTTTTATGATTTTTGGAATTAATTCTCATCTGTCGAATTAGATAAACACAAATTCAGGTAATAATCTACTTTCTTTTAATGACTGGGTACAATAAACACATTCTCCTCATTGTAACAAATGATATTGGAGCTTTGGTTTCATATGAAAAACTTCTCTTTCTACCATTTTTAGAATTAAAGTTCTATTTCAAATGTGATAAACACGGATTCACATAATAATCTCCTTTCTTTTAATGTCTGGGTATCACAAATTCATTCTCCTCATTGGGATAAATTAATTGATGCTTTGGTTTCATAAGAAAAACTTCACTTCCCACCATGTTTTAGAGTCAAAGCTCATCTGTCAAATGGATAAACATCGATTCATGTAATAATCTCTTTTTTTTCATGATTAGGCACCATAAATACATACTCCTTATTGGGATAAATGATATTGATGCTTTGGTTTCATAAGAAAAACTTCTCTTTCTACCATTTTTTGAATTAAAGTTTATTTTTCAATTAGGATAAACATAGATTCAGCTAATAATCTCTTTTGTTTTAAAGATCGAGCACCATAAATTTATTCTCTTCACTAGGATAAATGAATTGATGCTTTGATTTCATAAGAAAAACTTCACTTCCCACCATTTTTTAGAGTTAAAGCCTATCTGTCAATTGGGATAAACAATGATTCACATTATAATATCCTTCTTTTCATGATTAGGCACCATAAATACATTCTCCTCATTGGGATAAATGATATTGATGCTTTAGTTTCATAAGAAAAACTTCTCTTTCTACCATTTTTAGAATTAAAGTTCATCTTTCAATTAGGATCAACATGGATTCATATAGTAATCTCCTTTCTTTTAATGAATTCGCACAAATTTATCCTCCTCGCTGGGATAAATGAATTGATGCTTTTATTTCATAAGAAAAACTCCATTGCCCATCATTTTTTAGAATCAAGGTATCAATTTGGATAACACAAATTCACATAACAATCTCCCTTGTTCTCATGATTAGAAACCATAAACACATTCTCCTCATTGGGATAAATGATGTTGATGCTTTGTTTTCTTATGAAAAACTTCTTTTTCTATCAATTTTAGAATTAAAGTTCATCTTTCAACTGGGATAAACATGGATTCACATAATAATCTCTCTTCTTTTAATGATTGGGCACCAAAAATTTATTCTCCTTATTGGGATAAATGAATTGATGCTTAGGCTTTATAAGAAAAACTTTATTTCCCACCATTTTTAGAATCAAAGTTCGTCTGTCAATTGGAATAAACAAGGATTCAAGTAATAATCTTTTTTTTTTCATGATTGGGCACCATAAATACATTCTCCATATTGGGATAAATCATATTGATGCTTTGGTTTAATATGAAAAACTTCTCTTTGTACCAATTTTAGAATTAAAATTCATCTTTCAATTGGGATAAACATGGATTCACATAATAATCTCCCATTTTTTAATGATTGGGCACCACAAATTCATTCTCCTCATTGGGATAAATAAATTGATGATTTGGTTTCATAAGAAAAATATCACTTCCCACTATTTTTTAGAATCAAAGTTCATCTGTGAATTGGAAAAACATGGATTCATGTAATAATCTCTTTTTCTTACTGATTAGGCACCATAAATACATTATCCTTGTTGTAATAAATAGTATTGATGCTTCGATTTAATAAGAAAAATGTCTCTTTCTACCATTTTTAGAAATAATGTTCATCCGTCGAACTGGGTAAAGACAGATTCACATAATAATCTACTTTCTTTTCATGATTGGATACCATAAATACATTCTCCTTGTTGGGATAAATGATATTGAAAGTATGGTTTCGTATGAAAGACTTCTCTTTCTACCATTTTTAGAATTAAAGTTCATCTTTCAATTGGGATAAACACGGAATCACATAATAATATCCTTTCTTTTAATGATTGGCCACCACAAATTCATTCTCCTCATGGGGATAAATGAATTGATGCTTTGGTTTAATAAAAAAACTTCACTGCCTATCATTTTTTAGAATCAAAGTTTGTCTGCCAATTGGGATAAATATGGATTCAAAAAATAATCTCCTTTGCTTTCATGATTAGGAACCATAAACATATTCTCCTAACTGCGATAAATGATATTGATGCTTTGTTTTCATATGAAAAACTTCCCTGTGTGCCAATTTTAGAATTAAAGTTCATCTTTCAGTCGAGATAAACACGGGTTCACATAATAACCTCATTTGTTTTAATGATTAGGCACCATAAATTCATTGTCCCTGTTGGGATAGATGAATTGATGCTTTGGCTTTAAATAAAAAACTTCATTTCCTACCATTTTTTAGAACCAAAATTCGTCAATCAAATGGGATAAATATGGATTCCTGTAATAATCTTCTTTTTCATGATTAGGAACCATAAACACATTCTCTTTATTGGGATAAATGAATTGATGCTTTGGCTTCATAAGGAGAACTTCTCCTTTTACCATTTTTAGAATTAAAGTTCATCTTTCAATTGGGATAAACACGGATTCACATAATAATCTCCTTTCTTTAAATGATTGGGCACCACAAATTCATTCTCCTCATTAGGATAAATGAATTGATGCTTTGGTTTCATAAGAAAAACTTCACTACCCATCATTTTTTTAGAATCAAAGTTCGCTTGCCAAATGGGATAAACTGGGATTCACTTAATAATCTCATTTTTTTTAATGATTAGGAACTATAAACACATTCTCCTTATTGGGATAAATGATATTGATGCTTTGTTTTCAAATGAAAACTTCTCTTTGTACCAAGTTTAGAATTAAAGTTCATCTTTCAGTTGAGATAAACACAGATTCACATAATAATCTCCTTTCTTTTAATGATTGGGCACTACAAATTCATTCTCCTCATTGGGATAAATAAATTAATGATTTGGTTTCATAAGGAAAACTTCACTTCCCACTAATTTTTAGAATCAAAGTTCATCTATCAATTGGAAAAAACATGGATTCATGGAAAAATGTTTAGGCACCATAAATATTTAGGCACCATAAATACGTTCTCCTTATTGGGATAAAAGATATTGATGCTTTGGTTTAATAAGAAAAATGTCTCTTTCTACCATTTTTAGAAATAATGTTCTTCTGTCGAATTGGGTAAACACAGATTCATATAATAATCTACTTTCTATTCGTGATTAGGTACCATAAATACAGTGTCCCCAATGGGATAAATGATACTGAAACTTTGGTTCATATGAAAGACTTCTCTTTCTACCATTTTCAAAATTAAAGTTCATCTTTCAATTGGGATAAACATGGAATCACATAATAATCTCCTCTCTTTTAATGATTGGGCACCATAAATTCATTCTCCTCATTGGGATAAATGAATTGATGCTTTGGTTTAATAAGAAAAACTTCACTGCCCATCATTTTTTAGAATCAAAGTTCATTTGCCAACTGGGATAAATATGGATTCACATAATAATCTCCTTTGTTTTCATGATTAGGAACCATAAACACATTCTCCTCATCACAATAAACGATTTTGATGCTTTGTTTTCATATGAAAAACTTCTCTTTGTACCAATTTTAGAATTAAACTTCATCTTTCAATTGTTATAAACATGGATTCACATAATAATCTCCCTTCTTTTAATGATTGGGCACCAAAAATTCATTCTCCTCATTGAGATAATTGTATTGATGCCTTGGCTTCAAAAAAAAAACTTTACTTCCATCATTTTTTAGAATCAAAGTTCGTCTGTCAATTGGAATAAACATGGATTCAGATAATAATCTCTTGTTTTTCATGATTGCAGACCATAAATACATTTTCATCATTGGGATAAATGATATTGATGCTTTGGTTTCATATGAAAAACTTTTCTTTGTACCAATTTTTAAATTAAAGTTCATCTTTTAATTGGGATAAACACGGATTCAAATAATAATCTCCCTTCTTTTAATGATTGGGTACCATAAATTTATTCTTCTTATTGGGATAAAATGAATTAATGCTTTGGTTTCATAAGAAAAGCTTCACTTCCCACTATTTTTTAGAATCAAAGTTCTTCCATTAATTGGAAAAGCATGGATTCACATAATAATCTCTTTTTGTTCATGATTGGGCACCATAAATACATTTTCATGATTGGGATAAATGATATTGATGCTTTGGTTTCATAAGAAAAACATCTCTTTCTACCATTTTTAGAATTAAAGTTTGACTTTCAATTAGGATAAACACGGATTCACATAGTAATCTCTTTTCTTTTAATGATTGGGCACCATAAATTCATTCTCCTCATTAGGATAAATGAATTGATGCTTTGGTTTCATATGACAAACTTCACTACGTATCATTTTTTAGAATCAAAGTTCACCTATCAATGGGATAAACACAAAATCAAGTAATAATCTCCTTTGTTTTCATGATTAGAAACCATAAATGCATTCTCCTCATCGGGATAAATGATATTGATGCTTTGTTTTCAGATGAAAAACTTCTCTTTCTACCAATTTTAGAATTAAAATTCATTTTTCAATTGGGATAAACACAGATTTACATAATAATCTCCCATCTTTTAATGATTTGACACCATAAATTCATTCTCCTCATTGAGATAAATGAATTGATGCTTTGGCTTCATAAGAAAAACCTCACTTCCCACTATTTTTTAGAATCAAAGTTCGCCTGCCAATTGGAATAAACTTGGATTCACGTAATAAACACTTTTTCTCATGATTAGGCACCATAAATACATTCTCCTCATTGGAATAAATGATATTGATGCTTTGGTTTCATGAGAAAAGCTTCTCTTTTTATGATTTTTAGAATTAATGCTCATCTATCAAATTAGATAAACACGAATTCACGTAATAATCTACTTTTTTATCATGATTAGGTACAATAAACACATTCTCCTCATTGTAACAAATGATATTGGAGCTTTGGTTTCATATGAAAAATTTCTCTTTCTACCATTTTTAGAATTAAAGTTCATATTTCGAATGTGATAAACACGGATTCACATAATAATTTCCTTTCTTTTAACGACTGGGTATCACAAATTCATTCTCCTCATTGGGATAAATTAATTGATGCTTTGGTTTCATAAGAAAAACTTCACTTCCCACCATGTTTTAGAGTCAAAGCTCATCTGTCAAATGGATAAACATGGATTCACGTAATAATCTTCTTTTTTTCACGATTAGGCACCATAAATACATTCTCCTCATTGGGATAAATGATATTGATGCTTTGGTTTCATAAGAAAAACTTCTCTTTCTACCATTTTTAGAATTGAAGTTCGTCTTTCAATTGGGATAAACATGGATTCAGCTAATAATCTCTTTTCTTTTAAAGACCGAGCACTATAAATTCATTCTCTTCATTGGGGTAAATGACTTGATGCTTTGGTTTCATAAGAAAAACTTCACTTCCCGCCATTTTTTAGAGTCAAAGCTCATATGTCAACTGGGATAAACAAGGATTAACGTTATAATATCCTTTTTTTCATGATTAGGCACCATAAATACATTCTCCTCATCGGGATAAATGATATTGATGCTTTGGTTTCATAAGAAAAACTTCTCTTTCTACCATTTTTAGAATTAAAGTTCATCTTTCAATTGGGATCAACATGGATTCACATAATAATCTCCTTTCTTTTAATAAATTTGCACCATAAATTCATCCTCCTTGCTAGGATAAATAAATTAATGTTTTTGTTTCATAAGAAAAACTCCATTGCCCATCATTTTTTGGAATCAAGGTATCAATTTGGATAACATGAATTCACATAACAATCTCCTTTGTTCTTATGATTAGGAACCATAAACACATTCTCCTCGTTGGGATAAACGATGTTGATGCTTTGTTTTCTTATGAAAAACTTTTTTTTCTACCAATTTTAGAATTAAGGTTCATCTTTCAATTGGGATAAACATAGATTCACATAATAATCTCCTTTTTTTTAATGATTGGGCACCAGAAATTCATTCTCCTCATTAAGTTAAATGAATTGATGCTTAGGCTTCACAAGAAAAACTTCACTTCCCACCATTTTTTAGAATCAAAGTTCGTCTGTCAATTGGAATAAACAAGGATTCACGTAATAATCTCTTTTTTTTATGATTGGGCACCACAAATACATTCTCCTTATTGGGATAAATGATATTGATACTTTGGTTTCATATGAAAAATTTTTCTTTGTACCAATTTTAGAATTAAAATTCATCTTTCAATTGGGATAAACACGGATTCACATAATAATTTTCCTTTTTCTAATGATTGGGCACCATAAATTCATTCTCCTCATTGGGATAAATAAATTGATGATTTGGTTTCATAAGAAAAACATCACTTCCACCATTTTTTAGAATCAAAATTCATCTGTGAATTGGAAAAAACATGGATTCACGTAATAATCTCTTTTTTTTACTGATTAGGCACTATAAATATATTCTCCTCATTGCAATAAATGGTATTGATGCTTTGGTTTAATAAGAAAAATGTCTCTTTCTAACATTTTTAGAAATAATGTTCATCCGTCGAATTGGGTAAACGCAGATTCACATAATAATATACTTTCTTTTCGTGATTGGGGACCATAAACATATTCTCCTCATTGGAATAAATGATATTGAAACTTTGGTTTCATATGAAAAACTTCTCCTTCTACCACTTTTACAATTAGAGTTCATCTTTTAATTAAGATAAACATGGATTCATTTAATAATCTACTTTCTTTTAATGACCGAGCACCATAAATTCATTCCCCTTATTGGGATAAATGAATTGATACTTTGATTCCATAAGAAAAACTTCACTTCCCACCATTTTTTTGGGTCAAAGCTTGTCAGTCAATTGGGATAAACATGGATTCACATAATAATCAACTTTTTTTCATGATTGGGCACCATAAATACATTCTCCTCATCGGGATAAATGATATTGAGGCTTTGGTTTCATAAGCAAAACTACTCTTTCTACCATTTTTAGAATTAAAGTTCATCTTTCAATTAGGATAAACACGGATTCACTTAATAATTTCCTTTCTTTTAATGATTGGGCACCACAAATTCATTCTCCTCATTGGGATAAATGATATTGATGCTTTGTTTTCATATGAAAAACTTCTCTTTCTACTAATTTCATAAGTAAAGTTCATCTTTCAATTAGGATAAATGCGGATTCACATAATAATCTCCCTTCTTTCAATGATTGGGCACCATAAATTCATTCTCCTCATTGGGATAAATGAATTGATGCTTTAGCTTCATAAGAAAAACTTCACTTCCCATTATTTTTTAGAATCAAAGTTCGCCTATCAATTAGGATAAACACGAATTCCTGTAATAATCTCATTTGCTTTCATGATTAGGAACCATAAACAAATTCTCCTCATTGGGATAAATGATATTGATGCCTTGTTTTCATATGAAAAACTTCTCTTTCTACCATTTTTAGAATTAAAGTTCATCTTTTAATTAAGATAAACACGAATTCACATAATAATCTACGGGTACCACAAATTCATTCTGCTCATTAGGATAAATGAATTGATGCTTTGGTTTCACAAAACAAACTTTACTTCTAACCTTTTTTTAAAGTCAAAGCTCATCTACCAATTGGGATAAACATGGATTCACGTGATAATTTCTTTTTTTTCTTAATTGGGCACCATAAATACATTCTCTACGTTGAGATAAATGATATTGATGCTTTGGTTTCATAAGAAAAACTTCTCTTTCTACCATTTTTAAAGTTAAAGTTTATCTTTCAATTAAGATAAACACGGATTTACCTAACAATTAACTTTCTTTTAAGGATTGGGCACCACATATTCATTCCCCTCATTGGGATAAATGATATTGATGCTTTGTTTTCATATGCAAAACTTCTCTTTCTACCCATTTTAGAAGGAAAATTCATCTTTCAATTGGGATAAACATGGATTCATATAATAATCTCCCTTCCTTTAAAGATTGGGCACCACAAATTCATTCTCCTCATTGGGATAAATGAATAGATGCTTTGGCTTCATAAGAAAAACTTCACTTCCCATCTTTTTTTAGAATCGAAGTTTGCCTATCAATTGGGATAAACATGAATTCATGTAATAATCTCACTTGTTTTCGTGATTAGAAACCATAAACACATTCTCCTTATTGGGATAAATGATATTGATGCTTTGTTTTCATATGAAAAACTTCTTTTTCTACCATTTTTAGAATTAAAGTTCATCATTCGTTTAGGATAAAAATGGGTTCACATAATAATCTACCTTTTTTTACTGATCGGGCACCAGAAATTCATTCTGCTCATTGGGATAAATGAATTGATGCTTTGGTTTCATAAGAAAAACTTCACTTCCCACCATTTTTTAGAGTCAAAGCTCATCTGCCAATTGGTATAAACATGGATTCACATAATAATCTCCTTTTTTTTTCTTAATTGTGCACTATAAATGCACTCTTCACATTGGGATAAATGATATTGATGCTTTGGTTTCATAAGAAAAACTTATTTTTCTGCCATTTTTAGAATTAAAGTTCATCTTTCAATTAGGATAAATATGGTTTCACTTAATAATCTACTTTCTTTTAATGATTGGGCACCACAAATTCACTCTCCTTATTTGGATAAATAATATTGATGCTCTGTTTTCATATGAGAAACTTCTCTTTCTACCAATTTTAAAGTTAACGTTCATCTTTCAATTGGGATAAACACGGATTCATGTAATAATCTCCCTTCTTTTAATGATTGGGCACCGTAAATTCGTTCTCCTTATTGGGCTAAATGAATTGATGCTTTGCCTTCATAAGAAAAACTTTACTTCCTGTCATTTTCTAGAATCAAAATTTGCCTATCAATTGGGATAAACAAGAATTCACGTAATATTCACCTTTGTTTTCATGATTAGGAACCATATACACATTATCCTCTTTAGGATAACTGATATTAATTCTTTTTTTTTCATATAAAAAACTTCTCTTTCTATCATTTTTTAGAATTAAAATTCATCTTTTAATTGGGATAAACATGGATTCACATAATAATCTAATTTCTTTTAATAATCGAGCACCACATATTGACTCTGCTCATTGGGATAAACAAATTGATGCTTTGGTTTCATAGGAAAAACTTCACTTCCCACCATTTTTTAGAGTCCAAGCTCATCTATAAGTTGGGATAAACATGGATTCATGTAAGAATCTCCTTTTCTTTCTTGATTGGGCACCGTAAATACACTCTCCACATTGGGATAAATGATATTGATGCTTTAATTTCATAGGAAGAACGTCTCTTTCCACCATTTTTAGAATTAAAATTCATTTTTCAATTGGGATAAATATGGATTCACATAATAATCTCCTTTTTTTTAATGATTGGGCACTAGAAATTCATTCCCCTCATTGGGATAAATGAATTGACACTTTTCCTTCATAAGAAAAACTTCACTTCCCACCATTTTTTAGAATTAAAATTCGTATGTCAATTAGGATAAACATAAATTCTCATAATAATCCCCTTTTTTTTCATGATTGGGCACCATAAATACGTTCTCCTAATTGGGATAAGTGAATTGATGCTTTTATTTGAGAAGAAAAACTTCTCTTTCTACCATTTTTAGAATTAAAGTTCCTCTTTCAACTGGGACAAACATGGATTCACTTATTAATCTACTTTCTTTTCATGATTGGACACCATAAACACATTCTCCTGATTTGGATAAATGATATTCAAGCTTTGGTTTAATAAGAAAAAGTTCATTTTCTACCATTGTTAGACTTAAAGTTCATCTTTCAATTACGATAAACATGGATTCACATAATAATCTCCTTTCTTTTAATGATTAGGCACCACGAATTCATTCTCCTCATTGGGATAAATGAATTGATGCTTTTGTTTCATAAGAAAAAATTCACATCCCACCATTTTTTGGAATTAATGTTCATCTATCAATTAGGATAAATATGGATTCAAGTAATGGTCTCTTTTGTTTTCATGATTAGGAACCATAATCACATTCTCCTCATTAGGATAAATGAATTGATGCTTTGGTTTGATAAGAAAAAACTTCTCTTTCTACCATTTTTAGAATTAAAGTTCATCTTTCAATTGGGATAAGTACGGATGCACATAATATTCTTCTTTCTTTTAATGATTGGGCTGCATAAATTCATTCTTCATATTAGGATGAATGAATTGATGCTTTGGATTCACAAGAAAAATTTCACGTCTAATCCCTTTTTAGAATCAAAGTTCATCTATCAATTGTGATAAACATGGATTCACATAATAATATCCTTTCTTTTAATGATTGGGCACCATAAATTCATTCTCCTCACTGGATAAATGAATAAATGCTTTGATTTCATAAGAACAACTTCTCTTTCTACCATTTTTAGATTTAAAGTTCATCTTTCTATTAGGATAAACACGGATTCACCTAAAAATCTCCTTTCTTTTAATGATTGGGCACCATAAATTCATTCTACTCATTGGGATAAATGAATAAATGCTTTGCTTCACAAGAAAAAATTCATATCCCACCATTTTCTAGAATCAAAGTTCATTTATCAATTAGGATAAACACTAATTCACGTAATAACCTCCTTTGTTTCCATTATTAGGAACCATAAACACATTCTCCATATTAGGATAAATGGTATTGATGCTTTGGTTTCATAAAAAAAACTTTTTTTTCTATCAATTATAAAATTAAAGTTTAACTTCCAATTGGGATGAACACAAATTCACATAATAATCTACCTTGTTATAATGTTGGGCACCATAAATTCATTCTACTCATTGGGATGAATGAATTGATGCTTTGGTTTCATTAGAAAAACTTCGCTTTCCATCATTTCTTAGAATCAAAGTTTGTATGTCAATTGGGATAAACATGGATTCACATCATAATCTCCATTTTTTTCATGATTGGGCACCATAAATACATTCTTCTTATTGGAATAAATGATATTGATGCCTTGGTTTCATAAGAAAAGCTTCTTTCTCTACCATTTTTAGAATTAAAGCACATCTTTCAATTGGGATAAACATTGATTCACATAATAATTTTCTTTGTTTTATTGATTGGGCTCTATAAATTCATTTTCCTCATTTGGATAAATGAATTGATGCTTTGGTTTCATACGACAAACTTCACTTCCCATTATTTTTTAGAATCAAAGTTCATCTATCAATTGGAATGAATATGGATTAACATAATAATCTCCTTTTTTTCTATGATTGGGCATCATAAACACATTCTCCTCATTAGGATAAATGATATTGGTGCCTTGGTTTAATCAGGAAAACTTCTCTTTTTACCAATTTTAGAATTAAGGTTCATCTTTCAATTAGGATAAACATGAATTCACATAATAATCTCCTTTCTTTTAATGATTAGGCACCAGAAATTCATTCCCCTCATTGGGATAAATGAATTGACGCTTTTGCTTCATAAGAAAAACTTCACTTCCTACCAATTTTTAGAATCATAATTCATCTGTCAATTGGGATAAACATGGATTCACGTAATAATCTCTCTCTTTTTTTCATGATTGGGCACCATAAATACATTCTCCTAATTGGGATAAATAAATTGATACTTCAGTTTCATAAGAAAAAACTTCTCTTTCTACCATTTTTAAAATTAAAGTTCGTCTTTCAATTGGGACAAATATGGGTTCACTTAATAATCTAATTTTTTTCATGATTGGACGCCATAAACACATTCTCTGAATTGGGATAAATGATATTCAAGATTTGGTTTCATAAGAAGAACATCTCTTTCTACCATTTTTAGAACTAAAGTTCATCTTTCAATTAGGATAAACATGAATTCACATAATAATCTCCTTTCTTTTGATGATTGGGCACCACAAATTCATTATCCTCATTGGGATAAATGAATTGATGCTTTGGTTTCATAAGAAAAACTTCTCTTTCTATCATTTTTAGAATTAAAGTTCATATTTTAATTAGGATAAACATTGATTCACATAATAATCTTCTTTTTTTTATTGATTGGGCTCCACCAAATTCATTCTTCTCATTGGAATAAATAAATTGATTCTTTGGTTTCATAAGAAAAACTTCACTTCCCATCATTTTTTAGAATCAAAGTTCATCTATCAATTGGAATGAACATGGATTAACATAATAATCTCTTTTTTTTTCATGATTGGGAACCATAATCACATTCTCTTTATTGGGATAAATGATATAGATGCCTTGGTTTCAGAAGAAAAACTTCTCTTTCTACCAATTTAAAAATTAAAGTTCATCTTTCAATTAGGATAAACATGAATTAACATAAAAATCTCCTTTCTTTTAATGATTGGGCACCAAAAATTCATTCCCTTTATTGGGATAAATGAATTGATGCTTTTGCTTTATAAGAAAAACTTCATTACCCACCATTTTTTAGAATTATAATTTGTCTATCAATTGGGATAAACATGGATAAACGTAATAATATCCTTTTTTTCATGATTGGGCATCATAAATGCATTCTCCTAATTAGGATAAATGAATTGATGCTTTAGTTTCATAGGAAAAACTTTCTTTCTCCCATTTTTAGAATTAAAGTTCATCTTTCAATTGGGACAAACATGAGTTCACTTAATAATCTATTTTTTTTTCATGATTGGACACCATAAACACATTTTCCGAATTGGGATAAATGATATTCAAGATTTTGTTTCATAAGAAAAACTTCTCTTTCTACCATTTTTAGAACTAAAGTTCATTTTTCAATTAGGATAAACATGGATTCACATAATAATCTCATTTCTTTTAATGATTGGGCACCACAAATTCATTCTCGCCATTGGGATAAATGAATAGATGCTTTGGTTCATAAGAACAACTTCTCTTTTTATGAATTTTAGAATTAAAGTTCATCTTTAAATTGGCATAAATAGGGATTCACATAATGATCTCCTTTCTTTCAATGACCGGGCACCATAAATTCATTCTACTCTTTGAGATAAATGAATTGATGCTTTGGTTTCATAAGAAAAAAATTCACTTCCCACCATTTTTTAGAATCAAAGTTATCTATAAATTAGGATAAACATGAATTCGTGTAATGATCCCCTTTGTTCTCATTATTAGGAACTATAAATACATTATCCTTATTTGGATAAATGATATTGATGCTTTGGTTTCATAAGAAAAACTTTTCTTTCTACCAATTTTAGAATTAAAGTGCAACTTTCAATTAGGATAAACACAAATTTACATAATAATCTCTTTTCTTTTAATGTTTCAGCACCACAAATTCATTCCCCCTATTGGGATAAATGAATTGATGCTTTTGCTTCATAAGAAAAACTTCACTTCCCATCACTTTTTAGAATTAATTTTCGTCTGTCAATAATCCTTTTTTTTTTCTTGATTGGGCACCATAGATACAATCTCTTTATTGGGATAAATGATATTGATGCTTTGGTTTCACAAGAAAAACTTCTCTTTCTACCATTTTTAGAATTAAAGTTCATCTTTCAATTGGGATAAACATGGATTCACATAATAATCTTCTTCCTTTTAATGATTGGGCTTCACAAATTCATTCTCCTCATTGGGAAAAATGAATTGATGCTTTGGTTTCATGAGAAAAACTTTACTTTCCATCATTTTTTAGAATCAAAGTTCATCTTTCAATTGGGATATACATGAATTCACATAATAATCTCCTTTCTTTTAATGATTGGGTACCAGGAATTTATTCCCCTTATTGGGATAAATGAATTGATGCTTTTGCTTCACAAGAAAAACTTCATTTCCCCCTTTTTTTGGAATCATAATTCATTTGTCAATTGGGATAAACATGGATTCACGTAATAATTTCCTTTTTTTTCATGATTGGGCACCATAAATACATTCTCCTAATTGGGATAAATGATATTGATGCTTTAGTTTCATAAGAAAAACTTCTCTTTCTACCATTTTTAGAATTAAAGTTCATTTTACAATTGGGACAAACAAAGGTTCACTTAATAATCTACTTTCTTTTCTTGATTGGACACAATAAACACATTCTCCGGATTGGGATAAACAATATTAAAGCTTTGGTTTCATGAGAAAAACTTCTCTTTCTGGCATTTTTAGAACTAAAGTTTGTCTTTCAATTAGGATAAACACAGATTCACATAATAATCTCCTTTCTTTTAATGATTATGCACCACAAATTTATTCTCATTATTAGGATAAATAAATAAATGCTTTTGTTTCATAAGAACAACTTCTCTTTCTATAAACTTTAGAATTAAAGTTCTTCTTTCAATTAGCATAAACAGAAATTCACATAATAATCTCCTTTCTTTCAATGATTAGGCACCACAAATTCATTCTGCTCATTAGGATAAATGAATTGATGCTTTGATTTCTAAAGAAAAATTCACTTCCCACCTTTTTTTAGAATCATAGTTCATCTAACAATTGGGATAAATATGAATTCACATAATAATCTAGTTTGTTTTCATTATTTGGAACCATAAATACATTCTCCTCATTGGGATAAATGATATTGATGCTTTGGTTTCATAAGAAAAACTTCTCTTTCTACCAATTTTAGAATTAAAATTCAACTTTCAAATAGGATAAACACAGATTCATATAATAATCTCCTTTCTTTTAATGTTTGGGCACTATAAATTTGTTCCCCTAATTGGGATAAATGAATTGATGCTTTTGCTTCATAAGAAAAACTTTACTTCCCACCACTTTTTAGAATCAAAGTTTGTCTATCGATTAGGATAAACATGGATTCACGTAATAATCTCCTTTTTTTTATGATTGGGCACCATAAATACATTCTACTCATTGGGATAATTGATATTGATGCCTTGGTTTCATAAGAAAAACTTCTCTTTCTACCACTTTTAGAATTAATGTTCGTCTTTCAATTTGGATAAACATGGATTCACATAATAATCTCTTTTGTTTTAATGATTGGGCAACACAAATTCATTCCCCTTATTGGGATAAATGTATTGATGCTTTGGTTTCATTAGAAAAACTTTATTTCCCATCATTTTTTAGAATCGAAGTTCGTCTGTCATTTGGGATAAACATGGATTCATGTAACAATCTCTTTTTTTTTCATGTTTGGGCACCATGGGCACAACAAATTGATTCTCCTCGTTGGGATAAATAAATTAATGCTTTGGTTTCATAAGAAAAAATTCTCTTTCTACCATTTGTAGAATTAAAGTTTGTCCGTTGATTTGGACAAATAAGGATTCATATAAAAATCTCACTTCTTTTCATAATTAGGCACCATAAACATAGTCTCCTCATTGGGATAAATATACTGATGGTTTGGTTTCATAAGAAAAACATCTTTTTCTACCATTTTTAGAATTTAAGTTCATATTTCAATGGGGATAAACACGGATTCATATAATAATCTCCTTTCTTTTAGTGATTGGGCACCATAAATTCATTCTCCTCATTGGGATAAACGAATTGATGCCTTGGTTTCATAAGAAAAACTTCACTTCCCATCGATTTTTAGAATCAAAGTTTGTCTATCGATTAGGACAAACATGGATTCACATAATAATCTACGTTCATTTCATGATTGGGCTCCATAAACACATTCTCCTTACTAGGATAAATGATATTGATGTTTTAGTTTCATAAGAAAAACTTCTGTTTCTACCATTTTTAAAATAAATGTCCATCCATCAATTTGGAGAAACACTCAGACAATAATCTTCTTTTTTCATGAGTGGGCACCATAAACTGACTCACCTCATTGGAATTAATGACATTATAGCTTCGGTTTCATAAGAAAAACTTATCTTTCTACCTTTTTTAGAATTAAAATTCATCTTTTAATTAGGATAAACACAGATTCACATAACAATCTTCTTTCTTTTAATGATTGGGCACCACAAATTCGTTCTCCTCATTGGCATAAATAAATTGATGATTTGGTTTTAAGAGAAAAACTTTTCTTTCTATCATTTTTAGAATTAAAGTTCATATTTGAATTAGGATAAACATTGATTCACATAATAATCTCCTTTCTTTTAATGATTGGGCACCATAAATTCATTTTCCTCATTAGGATAAATGAATTCATGCTTTGGTTTTGTAAGAAAAACTTCACTTCCCACCATGTTTTAGAATCACAATTCATCTATCAATTGGGATAAACTTGAATTCATGTAACAATCTCTTTTGTTTTCATGACTAGGAACCATAAACACATTCTCCTAGTTGGGATAGATGGCATTGATGCTTGGGCTTCATAAAAAACGCTTCTTTTTCTACCATTTTTACAATTAAAGTTTGTCTGTCAATTGGGATAAAAAGAGATTCACATAATAATTTCTTTTCTTTTGACGATTGGGCATCACAAATTCATTCTCCTTATTAGGATAAATGAATTGATGTCTTCGTTTCATAAGAAAAACAACACTTCCCACCAGTTTTTAGAATCAAAGTTTGTCTGTCAATTAGGATAATCATAGATGCACATAATAATCTCATTTCTTTT
>JBBYHM010374835.1:1526-17246 GCA_038381775.1 Adansonia rubrostipa
AATATATAAATATTAGTATAAAAATAATTTATAAAATTTTTATTAGTTTTAAATAATAATTTGAGCTTTCGAATCAAGTTAAACTCGATTTAAGCTTAAGAAAAAAATTCACTATCTAATCTAATCTATAAACACCATTAAAAAATAGATACTGAAAGAGAAAAATAAAAGTTTGGGTAGCACAAATTCCCCTTCTATTGAAGACAAAAACGTAATTTTGGGAATCTAAGGCTTCATAGATAGCTCATTACGTGTCTGAAGTTGAGCATACTAAAGTTAATTTACACTTTGAAAATTGGAAATTAATGTATAGAAGGCATTTAACTAAATCGTCTAAGAATACTACCGTGGAGCGCATCAGGTTCAAATCTGTAGTCTGCAACTTGTAGCAACATGGTACCACTCCAGTAGCACTAATCACATCAGGTTCAAATCTGTAGTTTGTAACTTGTAGCAACATGGTATCCCTCCAGTAACATTAATCAAACAAGGATACAAGCAGTCTAGCATCCACTAGAGTCGAATGCTATTGGTTGTGGATCACGGACACTTCTGTTAGGGGATGTCCAAGTGTTGAAAACATGTTCAACATGGACACGGTCTTATATTGCGACATACAAAGATATGTAAAAAACTAAAAACAAAATCGATAATAATTAAAATATGATCAAGATACGTTTAGATATATCTGGACATGAGATGAAGTTTTTTTTTTCTCCCGAATATGAAATCAATAATAAATAATTTAGTTCTAATAGATTTTTTTAAAAAAAATAAATTAAAAAATTAAAAAATTATTTACATATTAATATTATTTTATATTTTTATTACATGTTATTATATAAAAATATTTTTTTATTATCATTTCCTACCGTATTTTTATCTTAATTTTATAAAATTTCTTGTGTCACTATGTCCATGTCATCACTGTCGTATCACTATTGCGTCCGTGTCCATGCCTCTTAGGTAATTGGTTTATGTGCTGAGTGGCACCACTCCCTTAGCCATCGACATTGTATCTCCCACCACTCTCGTTTGAGTTTTCTCTATCTCCACCTTCTAACTTATACAGCAGACAAGGAGAAAACAGTAGGACGATGCAGAGTCGTTTTTGTTGATTCTTTCAGTTTTTCTTCTTCCTTTGCTGTCAAATTATGGTTTTGGTGACTGATGAGTACAGAATAGGAGACATGATCAGAAGCTGTTAATTCAAAATGTATATGGGAAACTGAAGGTGTGTATCACGATTATGTTGTTTGTGTGTGTGTGTGTATATATATATATATATATATATATATGTATGAATGTCATCCACTTTCTTTTCTACTAACTTGATGCATATATTGATGCCTAAAGTGAAGATATTTTTCTACCTATCTGGAAGGGGAATGGTTTGCCTCTACGAAGGGATTTAAATTGTGGCGACATATATGTCTTTAGTTGCACTGTTTCATCGTAATTGTGAATATAATAAACGTTATCGTGATTAACTACTATGAATATTAATGATAAAAAAAACCAAAAATGCGAAATAGCTATTGTAAAATCGCATTACAAACACTTTTATACAAGCTGAAATGTTTGCACCTGAATCTGGAAATCCATTTCCTAATCGTCTGGTAATTAGAGTGCGCGAGTTTACCGTGGAATCTTCACCGAACGTTCACTTCTTTTGTTTGCGGCAAATGCATAACCTGTGTCACTGCCTGTGGTATGGTTTCAAAACCGGCAGCATGGGCTTTTATTTTTCTGGAAGCTACTTATTAGAGGTATTGTGGTCCCTTACCCAAGTTCAAGCTAGGTTTGAATTAGTCCAAATGCTCATTAATTTTTCTTTTTAAAATAATATTTAAAAAATTATTTTATATTAATATTATAATTTAATTTAATTAAAATATTATTTTATTATATAAACAGTAATTCAAGTTAGAGAATTATGAAAAAAAATCTTATCCAAAAACACAGCTGATAAGACCAGGGTCTGCCGGGACGGGCAGCAGTTCTACTACTTAGTGGACTATCCCTCTCTTCTATGCTAGATTCTGCAATTTCTTTCACAATCCTTGCCGAATAATTTTCTAAAAAGAAAGGCATTTTGGTGCAAGACATTTTTATCTCCAAATTTCATTAGAAACCACTCTTTCTTCACTAGATAACATTATATATATCCAGCCGGTGAGTGACATAATAAAAGAATAAGAATGAAGGATTCAAGCTCCACATTTAATGCTTTCCTATTTTATTTTATTTTCAGGAGGGGAACAAGCTCCCACTATAACAAAGAAAACAAACGCACTTGGCTTTGATCAACTGGTTCAAACATACCATCATATGAAACAGCTCAAGGCCTTTGGTATTAAGTAGAGTTGTTTGGTACCGAACTGTGAAGAGAGCAGTTGACCAAGAAATAAATATGTCATTCGATTGGTTTTTAAGGAGGTTTTTAACTAGAAAGTTTTCATGTTTACATTGTTAACAAAGATGAGATTTATGGCTGAGGAAAGCTGCCATTCCTTTCTAACTCCCATCTGCTATCTTAATCTATCCCTATCCTCCCTTCATATCAGCAGGACATTGTCAAAGATTTCCATTTCCTGCTACCTGCTAATTCGACTTTATTCTCCAGGTTGAAAAACCGGGAACCCAAAAGTTTTTCATGGTTGACTGCAACAAATTCATTAATAATCCAAGTTCGCATTAGCCATCTTTTTATGAGTCTGATAATTCAGATAATTGAGCAAAGATACCAATTATCACTGATGAAAAAAAAACAGACCGAACTAAATCGGTCAGTTGTATTGGATCAATCGAGAATCACAAGTAACACCGGTTTAACCTCGGATCCTTTCTTGTAACAGTGGTTAGCATTATCTCTTCTAAAACCATATTTCCAGCTAACAAGGAATATTTTCTGGATCAATATGACACACGTCCAAATAAATACAGATTGGTTTAGGCAACTTATACCACTGGTCACTGGTCAGTAATCTTGGCCTTGAAATGATGCAACCTTTTGTGTAACTTGCATCAATTAAGTCCCTATGTCAAAAGATCTCGTCTACGGTAAATGCAAACTATTAGTACTTTGCAACAATCACAAAGCCAATAATTATTCAAGTTAATGCTCATGATAACGAGATCACAAATAATCTATGCGCTGAATTTGTACAAGTAAATTTTATAGGTAGCAAAATCTACACAAGTTAAATCTGAAACTCAATTGTCGATACGTAGTAGGTCTGACCTTGAAAGTTACCGAGAGGCATGGCCAAAAAAAACACTTAAACTCAGTCAAAGCTATGCAAGCAAGGAGAAGAGATCAAATTAGTGAGAATTCAAGTTGATCACTTTAATCAATGAAACTTACATCACCCAATTTGGCTAAATAATTTAGAGAACGATAAAGAAACAAGCAAAAGAAATGCTACATTTTGCTAAGCTTGAACAATCAACTGAAATTTTCCTGCTAGATCCACCAAGATCCAAACCAAATTGAAGCAAATGCCACAACCAAAGCCTTCAAACCTACCACCCCACAAGTCAAAACTACTGGCGGAGCATCGGAGCTGTTTGATGATGTATCGTTGGCAACAGGGGAGGGAGTTGGTGGAGGCAAGAAATGAACAAGAACCGAAACCTTCATGCCGTTGAAGCACTGGCCATTCCCACAAATGAAGTAGTATCGCTTAGACTCATTGAGAGGTATAAAATCCTTGCCACTGCTCCAGTTTCCTAATGCTCCTTCGGTTGTGCAGTTGTCATAGCCAGTTTGGTTCACTTCAAACACATTGTATTGTGTCTTTTGATACCTGAATGCTGCAAAGGAAAAAGGCAAGATCTATGGAGTTTGAAAAGCAGAAATAAAACTATGGATTCAAACTAGATCCAATATCAACAGTTATGAAACAAGTAAGCAAATTGAAAAAAGCATGTTCAAGAAAGATGGGTACTTTTGAAATACCCCAAAACACACTGTTTGCACTCCATAGTACACCCAAAATCATTCAGTGGAGTTTTATTTGAAAAACCCCATCTTTTCCCTTATGAAAAAAAACGAAAACATGGCAGACAAAAACTAGAAATAGAAGAAGAAGAAGAGATGATTTAGAAAGAGAGGGGGTGTTTGTGAATGTTTACAAATGAGGTCTCCAACATAGAAGGTGTGGTTATTGGCCCAAAGGGTGTAGTTGATGCCAGGGTTCCAGCCTCTGTTAGCACCAACAATGTGGTCAGTGGCGGTGATGACAGTGCCAAAGATTAGAACAACAAAGCAGCAGCAGCAGCAGAGCAAATGGAGATGATTTGACGATGAGATCGACATTGTTGCTTGCTTTAGCGGTAGTTAGCTGTTTTGATTACTGCCTTCTTTTCTTGGGGGCAATAGGAAAGAAGTGATGCAGACAAAGAAAGATGGAATGAATGGATAGTTTTTTATGTCAATTGGGAGGGGACAAAGTGGAGTGCCTGCCAACTGTCCTCACTTCCAATGATTCAAAAATATAAATATTCAGAATATTAATAAACTTTTTATTAAATTGATATTAAATAATATTAGTTAAAAAATTTATAAAAAATAATATAAATTAAAAATTTAACAAAAAAATTACAGAAAATATTAAATAATATAAGTTAAAAAGTTTACAAAAAATTAAAGAAAATTATTAGAATAAATATAAAATTAATAATTTTTTATATTTTTTTCTTAAAATAATAATTAAATATACTTAAAAAATTACACTTTTTATCAAAACATTACCTACCTTATGTAAAAAAAAATTTCCACTCTTTTTATTTGAAAAAAAAAATTCCATTATTTAGTCCAATAAAATTTATTCACATTTGTGAGTGTACCAAATTCTAGCACGGTATAAAATGATAATTTTGGGTCACGATTTTTCGGTTAAGAATGATATGAAAAAATTAATAAGTAAAGATTAATATATAATAAGAATATTTATGTTTTTAAAACTATTATATATTTTTTATAAAAAAATAATTCTCTAAAAAATTTATCCTTTTTTTTCTTGAAAATTTCTCAGATTTTTTTTTTTAGAAAAACTACTCATATATAATTTTTTTAAAAATATATATGTATATTTTAAGGGTAATTAATGTTTTGAGTTACTAAAATTATAGATAAAAACTTTTAATTTTATTAAATTATATCAATTAACTTTTATTATTAATAAATTAAATCACTCATGCTAACCTCATTAAATAATTCTAGTAAAAAAATCTAACATGCGTGCGTGGCTTATTTTATTATTAATAAAAAATTACATTTTCAAATCAATATTTTCATTAAAATTCCTTAAAAGAAATATCATGAATAACTTAATTTATTAATAATAAAAATTTAATAACGTATTTTGATGAAATTATAATTTTGTAAAAATTAATACTAAATTTAATAAAATAAAAAGTAAATTAAAGTATTGGATCTAATCCAAATCTAAATAATTATTCTTCATTATTTAATGCCTGAAAATTAATACTTCCAATCATCCATGCTTCCTTTTATTTAAATCCAAGGTGTTACTTTTAAGATTAAAGATTAGAGTAGTATCTATTAGTTTATCTATATTATTATAAAATAAATAATTAAGTTTACGTTACGAGTTAATTGAATATCAATTCAGTTAATGAAATTATCAAAAAACCAAATTAAAACTAATAACTTTAATGATAATAATGTACTTTTAAATTAAAAAAATTAAAATTTTAAAAATTACTCACTTCTTTAAAAAAACTAAATACTTATATTTAAATTATTTTTTTATTTTCTAAAATATTTTTCACATATTTTTTTCATCCATTAACAAAAAAAATTATCTGTTAATTTTACTTTTAAAACTAACTATCTACTTTTCTTACCTATATTTTTAACATATTAATATAATAATCTCTTTTAAATATATATATATATATATGTGTATGTGTGTGAGAAGGCTTTTTTATAAAAATAATATAAATTTTTTTATTTTCCGGTGTATGCCAATTTCAAATTAATTTAAAAAATGCGTTTATTTTTAAAATTCGTTTAGAAATTATTACAAAGGATGGCGAGAAGATGATGTGTTGGAAACCCACCGTGTGATGGCAAGTTCTCAATGCCGGTCACCAAAATGCTGGGAAACATACATTCTTCTCGCAACATTCCACAATGAGTTCTTAATATAAAATAAAAATCAATACATTTTAAGAATTAATTTTAAAATAACATAAAATGAGAAATAAAAAAATTTACATTATTTGTATAAAAAAGGCGTGCGATGATGCGTTCAATTCTAATATATTCTAATGGTATTGGATAATTTAATATTTCTTTTTTGAAACAAAAGGATAATTTAAGCAAATTTACAGCTGTTCTACTCCAAAAGAAAGAAGTATGTTTGCTTTTCCATTTTTTTTCTGGCTATTATTATTATTATTATTATTATTATTATTAAATTTATTTTTTTCATTTTTTAAATTTTGATATTGATAATCTCTTAACTAAATTTTAAACAATCAGAAACACCAAACAGAAACAATAGCATCTTACAAGGCCAACATTAAAATGAAACAACAATAGGTATCTTTGGGTGATTATGTAATTTTATAAGTTTTCCATAAAATTCTTTTAGTTTACAATATGCATTTGTCAAATAAAAAATTTAATTTATAAAATAAATTATTTTTTCAAATTGGAACTAGATCTCATAATATAAAACATTACACGAAAAAATAATTAAAATATAATAAAAATGGTGAAAGAAATATAAAATGTCTCAAAATTTATATAATACTAATTATTAACGTATCAACATTTTTTATGAATATAAAATACCGTAAACATTATTATTAGCACTATTAAAAAACATCAGATTGAATTAGCCGGTCAAACCAAGTGAATTGGAACTGGTGCCTAACTCGATATGGGATATGTTGAAGGAACCAAATTTCAGAGAATCGAGGAAAACCCGATTGAATCAATAAAAATCTAGAAAATAAAAAAATTGGATTTTGAGTTTATTTTTAGCATTTTTTTTTAAATCTAACATAATAAGATTTAAACTTTTAATTTATTAGATCTATAATAAAAAATATACCATTTAACTAAATATATATTTTTATTAAATATTTACTATATTTAATACATATTGGATATTAAAATTATTTAATTTATATTTAAATTCATTTCAAACTAAAAAATCCAATTCAACATGAAGTCTCATTCCTTTGGCCTTCAGCCTATTTTTTAATAATTATTATATGAAAAATACACGAATTTATAAATTATCAGATCTAATAAAATTTTGAATACTAAAACAAATCGGACTTGTTCGGCACAAGTTCAACTTGTATGGGACATCATAACCTAACAACCAAACACTCTTCCAAGAGAATTACCAAAGCCTTAAACCTCCGAAGACCGAAGCAGGGGGCAGCAGACACGGCAAAGCAAAGCTAAAGGAAAACAAAACCTCAGGGTAAGTAATTAGTTCGTGGTTTTAGGGGCAAAAATGGGGAACGAGGGAAAAACCTCCAACACCGCCGCTTCCAGTAGCAGCAGCAGCGCCGGTAACGTCGGAGGAGGATTCAGGGCGAGAATGGAGCATTACATATACAGCGGTGACAAGAAGCACGTGATGGCTGGCATCGCCATTATCGCCGTTGTTTTTGGTGCCCCTTGGTTTCTCATGAACCGAGGTTTGTTTTTTCTTATCTTGTTGTCTTCTTTAAGGTTTTCGGATTTTTGGTTTTGAATGAATCTTTGGATTTTGTTTTATTTACTTTGTTGCCCCTTATGAGAAATTTCTATGATTAATATAGATGAATGAACAAAACGAAAGCTGGAGATATATCATCATTGGCTTCACTGATTTTCTCATTAAGTAAAATTAAATGCCGTATCCCCTTTTGTTTATTCAGTTAACGATGTGTTTGGATTGAGGGAAGGTGAGGGAAAAAGAAATGAAAGCTGGGGAAACAAGTAAATTTCACTTGGAGGGCCAAATTTCCTGCGTGATTGAGTGAAGGAATCTACCCTTTGTTTTGAATGATTCTAAAATCAGTTATACTGAGGAATTTGTTTCAGAAACCAATCAAATTGAAGCAATGTCAACATGATATCTCTTTGAAATTACTGACTGGAATTTATATTTATCAACAATTGGTGTTAAGGGAGAAGAAGCAGAATGAAAACAAAAAAAAAAAAAAAAAGTGATAGAACGAAACTTAAGGATGTTGAGGAGCTATTCTGAAGCTCAATTCTAAACTTTTTTTTAGTTCATTTCTGTTAGAATTGGAGGCTAGTTTTTCCTTTAAGAAGTATTCAGCTGATTGGAGAGTGAATTCCTTCAATTAATCAAAATTCTAATGTTAATTTTACTGGTTTTAAGTTTGTTGTTTCAATCTAAAAATAAGAAGAATGTGTTGTATGGGTCACGGTACTTTTGTCAAAATCAGTATTTTCTATGTTACTTGGACTTAGATGTGAGTGTCAGATATTGGTATATGTTCGACACTAGTATGTTCATTTTTTTGTAAGTTTTCCATGTATTTGGAGGTTCCTTCTTTGGAGGATCATATCTCCATATCTATGTTGCGGAAATGTGTTGAACACAAAGAAAAATGAGGATTCCGAGCAACTTATTGTCTTGATGGAAGTGGGTGCTGATTATATATATGTATGTATGTATTTATTTCATAAGCAATTGAGAGATTTAGCAGGACAGTGAAGGCGAAGTTTGTAAGTTGAAAGAGGTGGCATATGTATTTCTTAGCCCCTTCTTAGCAGACCATTAAAATGCTTTTCTCGGCTGGCATTAGCAAGGCTATGCTGCCTTGTCAATTCCAGTTCACTCCTTGGAAGTTAGAAATTGCACTTTTTTCATGCGAGTTCACTATGAGAACTGTGAGGTTTACGTTTTTTCCGAAAGTTGAAATTTTTTATTTTGCCTTGATTTTTAGAGGAAATTGTCTTCTTTCTTTTCTCTTGAGAGGGTTATTTGATTTTTTTTGGTTCAGCTTACAGATAATCCCTATTAATTTGGAGAGTTTTACTTTTATAGAGAAACCCTTTCATGGCTGGAAGGCCTTTCTCACTTTTAAGCAGATAGTCGATGCTGTTACTCTGAGGCTATGTTACTTGGACACGGGTGTGTTGGATACAGGTATGTGTCCGATATAGGCATGTTCAATATTTTTCAAGTCTTTCCATGTATTTGGAGGATCCTTAGAGAGTCATATCCTACCCATGTCTGAAAATATATCGGACGCGAATTTTAGGACCCAGTTACTTCAAGTAATAAGAAGAGTTGGAGCAACATAGCTCGGAGGTGTGTCTTTGGACTTCGGTGGAGACCGGAGAATATGTTTGTCACCTTTGATAATCTTGGTTTACCTCATTACAAATTTATTTGTTTGGGGGTGTATTACTTTTATTTGTGGTTAGAACTCTGAACTCTTTCTAAAAATTTTCTGATTCATTCTATTCTCTTTTTCTGCTTTGTTTTCCTAAACTTACTATTCTTTGAATTGTGGAAGTTGCAATTTTTCCTTCGAACACAACATGCACATAACTCATGATATAAAAGTTTAAATTTCTAAATACGAGCAAAAAGGAGTTAGGAGTTCCATGGCTGCATAATAATTTTGAATCATTCCCCTTCTCAAGAAAAAAAAAAAATTCGATACTTAGAACAGCTGTGGGCTGCAGTCGACGCAGCGTGCTGCTTGCTAGAACTGCTAAGTGCAGAATACTTTATACATTAACCCAATGGAAGGGATCCACTGTTGCGGACCCACTCTGGCTTTGCTTTAATGCATTTTGGAGTAAGTATGAAATGTCTTTGATTCTATTAATAGTAACTGTAGGAAAGTTTTTCCAGGATAGCAAATTTAATCAACTTTCAAGATGGTGCGTTGCGTTCTCAGTGTTTGTATGATAGCTGCATGTGCAGATTCGCAACTGCTTGTTTCATTTCCGATTTTTTTTTTTTTTGGTTGGTTGATCAGTTGAAATTAATCCAACAAATGTCCGATTCCGTGTAGGAACAAAGCATCAGTCACACCAAGATTACTTGGAAAAAGCTGACAAAGCACGCAGTCAACGACTTTCTTCGGCTAAGTAAACAGTCGAGTTCATCAATCGAGTTAAAGGGTTTTCCTTCAGCAACTTTTTGATATTCCGCATTGAAGCAAGCTTCTTGCTGCATGGTACTCTGTTTTCTTCAGGACCTTCATGCACTAAAACTATAATACCTGAAACGCTGAAAAAAGAAAATGGCCATATGAAATAATAATATCTAATTAGATGCTGCCTTGAAGATTAACATTTGTTTCATATTTTTTATTATAATTTTGATTTATATAAATCAAAATTTTTGGCCCTGGTGTTTGTTTGACCAGATGCTCTATCTATCCAGGTGTCTTAAGGTGAGATTAGACCTATCTAAGGTTCGGGTTCATACGGGTTAGGCCTTGGAAATACGAGTCCAGGCCATGGACAAGGTTTCTCTAAATTAGGGCTGGCTTGAATAATTATTTAATAATAAAAATAATATTTTTATTTAATATAATTATAAATAATATATAAATATTGATCTAAAAATAATAGTTTGATTTTTTTGTAATATAATGAGTAACAAAGTGGGTTTTCAGTACGGGTTGGACAAAAATAGTTTAAAAATTTTGCGTCGTATGCCGGGACTCGACTCATGAACGAGTGTAGGTGAAATTAGGCAGATTGAGCGAAAGTGAAGAAGAAGGATATGCACTAAATTGATCATGTTTTTTTGGAGGATGAAATTATAGATTTCAGGCCTTCTAATCATCTGCTCCTTCTACATTATTTGTGTAAAACTGGCAAATAGCTGATGCTTGGTTCAGGTTTTTACGAAGTTGGAAGCTGATAGAGATACTAGCAACTGAATGTTAATCAAATCTCCCGTGGAAACAATACATTCGTTCAACTGAAACAAGAGGAAGACCGATAAAAAATAATTTATTCCCATCACACACATACACACACGTGTGTATATATATATATATAGAGAGAGAGAGAGAGAGAGAGAGGGGATCCATTTACATATGATACTAAATTAATTTTACACAAATTTTTATATGATTAATATTTTAATAAATTAATCGTTGGATTTAACAATATAATTATATTTATTAGACAAGTAAAGATTTGAATCGATTTGATATTTTAATTATATCGATCGAGAATATTAATATTTTTAATATATATTTACCAGTTGAAAATTTTTTATATCGAATAAATAATTAAATATTTTTAATTTATTTAAAACTCAACGTGCATGATTTATGTGAATAAAAGATGAAATATATCAGTCCGATTAAAATTAATCAAATATAAAAAACTATTGTAAGCGAATCTTTCATATATATATATATATATATATATTCACGCACACACATACACGCTATTAGCGGAAAAAAGGTCTGCTTTCCAATATATAAATATATATATATATACACACACACACATACACGCTATTAGCGGAAATAAGGTATGCTTTCCAATAACATCTTCGGTCCATAGCACTGTCACAACTTCCCATGCTCTTACGTCAGTTATTCTCATATTCCCTTTAGGTGTGGCTACTCATAAAAAGCACTCTCCAATACGATGGGAGCATTCCCTTTATTCTCCCAAATGGAGTCTTGTTATGCCTAGAACACGTAAGATTAAAGGCTAACACTAAAACAAGCTCGGAAAATCCTTTAGCTTGGTACCACCAACCATTGTCTCTTTAATAGTGACACTTGCTTTATACTATCTAATTAGGATCATTACACATTCTTCTTAAGAGGGTGACACTTGTCTCGTACCACTTGCAACACACAAGTTACGTATGAATAGGTTGCTTTGTTAATTAGACAACAAGTAAGCTAGGCAGGCAGCCTAAAATCCTACACGACACCAAGTACAAGAAACGTGAGGTAAGCTTAAAACTTCTAAGTTCACCTTTCATCATCTTTACACTTGCTGTCTTATTCTCTCCCTAAATTCTTGGCTAATTTAAGCATTAGAGCATATCGAGCACAAACTTTGATGCCTCTTTGACCTATGTTTCATTTAAGGTCTACCATCTGGCCTCCCAAATGCCTCCTCATGGAAGGATTAACCATCCATCCAAAGAAGACCATCATCAATTGGCATCATTCGTGAGAAACCTCAAATAGCTGCCTTCAACCAGCTACCACATCCACTAAATCAACTTCCACTATCCCTGCATCCTCAATGCCTCTACTAGGTAGTCTAAACCCAAACATAAACTTATGCTTGCAAACAAAGCAAGGCAGTCTATGATCTTAAACAATCTCCGAGAGCTCGGTACCAAGAGTTAAGAGCAAGTTTGTAGTTAATGCCTTATTGCATCAACTATATCAAAGATTTTCCCTTAAGGATCTTGGACATTTACGTTTCTTTTTAGAAGTCATCTCCACTCTTTCGATCTTATTTTTATCTCAGTATAAATATATTAGGGATATCTTGAAGAAATTTGATAGGCCAAATGCTAAGGAAATTCACACTACTATCACTAAAAATGTAAAGCTGCAGTTGAAAGACAGCACTTAAGAGTTTTGGTACTACGACCTACTGAAAAGTGATTGCTTTTTTTTTTATAATCTCTCTTTTTAAGCAGACTCAACATAGCTTACTCCATCAATGAAACCCTCTCAATTCTTGGTTTATGCATATCTCATGGGTTGAGATTTAAACTCTAAACTTGTATAGTACTTGAAATCATGACACATGAACCTAATTATATCTGACATGGCCAGTCTAAGTTAATATCTCTTCGTGTAAAAATAATATTGTAAATTGAAAACTACCTAATAAAATAAAGTAGCTAAATTTAACTTCAAGAAAATAGTCAAGGATAAACCCCTCAAAGCTCCTAACACGTAAATTCGGGGCATAAAGAAATATGAAAATATGTAATTAGATATTGATTCCATGGAAATAAATATAGAGAGAATATAAAGACTGGAACAAGGCATTGAAACTTTAAACAATATCAAGGAATAGGCAGCATGAGCAACAAAAAGTTGCTGGAAATCAACTTCCATGTTGATTAATCTTAGTTTTTCTTTTTCATTCTTTTCTTTTTTTAATAAAATTGCTGATAAAAAACTACAAATAATCAAATATCGTTACATTTCATATAGAAAATCAATGAATTAATCAAATAAACCAACCAATCAACAAATCAGTAAATAATTGGACAAATCCAACGTAAAATTAGATCAAATTCAAACATAATAAGACTTGGATTTAAGATTTCAAGTTCCAAAATCATTTCCTTTATCATAACACAAAACCTTACCCGCAATTTGAGATTTTGTTAAATACAGCTTTGGTGCATCATTAAGCTTTAATTTTTTGTTCCAAATGACTTTGTAGAGATTTCAATAGAAAGGTATCTTGAATGGTTTAAGTACTTCAACGTTTGCATAATTTGCATATTTGTATAGTTGACGTTAAATGTTCATCCTCTAGTGAAGTCATGAAGCCCACGTTGACTATGTATTAAAATTCGGTTAGGTATACAAATGTTCGAGAGCATTTCACCTACAATTCTATTTACTAAAATACCTCGCTTTTCAATTATCCCAAATTGAGGAATTGCTAGAGAAAGGAAATGATTAAAAATTTTTTAATTACAAAATAACATTTATACTCTTAGTTTTTTTTTTCTTAAATTCAAATATCATTATAATCAATTGTTCATGTAGTTTATTTAACAACATTTTTGTTTTTTTGTTTTTCTTTATTTTTGTGCTTTTGGGTTTTAGTTATTTTTATCATTTTATTATTAGTTCACAATTTTTTTATTTAAAAGAAGATAAAGAAACATATAAAAATGCAAAATAATACTTAAAATAATGGAGCTTTCTAAACCGATAATAAACTACTCATAGTACTTATAAAAACTTATAATGAATTTTATCTTAATAAGAAATATTTAGGTTTTTGAATTTTTTCATTAGAATTAAATTTTAAAAAATTATATTCTTATATAAAAATAATTCCAATAATACATTTTTACGCATTCATAAATAATATATTTATTTAATTGAAATTCTTTTGTAACATATAAAATGTAATATAACAATTAATTTCATTATTCACATAATAAATTAATATAATCATTTAATTTAACAAGGGTATAATTGAAATAATTTATTATAATATATTCATTTCTTTCCTTTCCATTCTTAAACAAACAAAGGATTTTCACAATACATTTTTTTTCCTTACCTTTACTCATTTTAGTTAATCCAAACAAAGTGACCAAGTACCATTTCCTCTCCTTTAAAAACCTTTTCTTTCCTTTCTTTTCCCCCATTCGTTTCTTTTACTAATTTCAATTCAAACATAAGATTAAGTGTGAATTTTACATAATATTTTGATAGACTTGATATAACTTTAAATATTATTTGTTAATTATAATTATATGTGCACAAAACTATGAGCTTAATAAGCCAAACAATATCTTGCAAGTTGAGTTAGTATGGACCATGACACTAGGCATCTCATACTTTGAAAAGATTTTGCTTGTTGCCTCTCTTTAGAAGCTAAATTTTCGATCAAATAACCTGTTGGATCCAAAGCTATCAAGGCGGACTCAATTCTATCAATGCCTAATCCTACCATGCTAGTAAGGCAAACCAGCTAATCGATTTTCAACGAAATGAAAAACATATAGAGTAAAATCATATCATTAAAATATGACTCTAACAAACAGCTTGAATTTAGACATGATAATATTTGATTCAATTATGCAAATATAACACATAGAAAATAAAAAAAACAAGACACGAATATATTTTTAAAATTTATATAATACGAATTATAAATGTTTCAAAATTAACGTAAATATAAAAAAATTTAAATATGATTATGATATAACAACATATACGATAATAAAAAGAATATATGAATTGCCATATCAACATATAGAGTAAAATCATATCATTAAAATATGACCCTAACAAACAGCTTGAATTTAGACATGATAATATTTGATTCAATTATGCAAATATAACACCTAGAAAATAAAAAAACAAGACACGAATATATTTTTAAAATTTATATAATACGAATTATAAATGTTTCAAAATTAACGTAAATATAAAAAAATTTAAATATGATTATGACATAATAACATATACGATAATAAAAAGAATATATGAATTGTCATATCTATTCTAAATCATTTTCACGTCCTACCACAGCCTGCAACGGAATCTGACTATTTTCTTCTTTCCAATTGTCTAACGGTATATTTTTCACAACAGAACAATGAAAAATTCAATAAAATTTCATATTTGCTCTTTGGAGGATCGTTATGCTTTCCACTACACTTGTTGGGGGGGGGGGGGGAGGGGGAATTATCTCTTGCTTGCAACCGCATTTTCTGGTATAGAAAAAAAATCCCAAAGTGTCATTCCCCTATTTCCTATATCTGAAGAAATGTGTAGATTAAAATATGAGGAACTGCAACAAAAGAATTGGCTCTAAAATGAGAGTCATCTTTTTGGTACATAAATCAAGGTAGTCAGTATCGTATCGGTGAACGTATTATTTTTATTTTAGTATAGGTACGTTTCGGTATCAGTGTATTTCGATGTACCGTTTCAGATTTATCGGAGTTTGAATATTTTTAATTTATATATATATAAAATATTTTCAAATAT
>JBBYHM010374864.1:0-17244 GCA_038381775.1 Adansonia rubrostipa
AATACCCTTGTTTGTGATATGTTTAGTGGGCTTTTTCATCGTCCTAAACTACTCTGGGATTATGTAAATAAGCTCATAAAGCCCATGTCACTTATTCCTTTCAATCATGGTCATTCAATTGTTCATGGCTTGAGTTTAGTCATAAGAAACTCAAAAAGCAAAAAAAAATTCTCCCTTATTTTTGCCTCGATGGCACTTTAGTTATGACTTAAAAAATCATTTTTGAACCCTAAACCATTTTCAAGAAATTTTTTGATATTTTTCCCTGAAAGGGCATTGAATCATCTCTGCATTAGAATCTTGTTTTCCCTTAGAGCATTCTGGATGAGGGAGTTATGATTTTTCAAATTAAAGCTATCTAGAATCCTACGAATTAGAAATTTATGTTTTGTTAAGCCTGTTTCGACCCACCAGATAATTTTTTTGAATTTTTAAAATTTCTTTTCTTAAAAATCTCATGAAATTCCTTTTTTAGATGGTTTCTTTTATGATTTAACGATCCATATTAGTCAAAATGATTTTTCAAAGATCGCTTCACCCTTTCCTCAATACATGTTGTTAGTGTTGCATTAGACCTAGCTTCAAAAATTAGTTCCATCCAAAAGCAATTTTCCAAGATTTTCATAATATTTTACATTAATCCTTATTAAGTCACTTTACGAATAGTTCCTCACCAACCCCTAGAACTTTTAAATTTGCCAAAAATAAAATAAAGAGGGGAATATTGTGATTTCATCCTTTGTTTTTAGACTTAAAAAATTTATACCAATTCTTCGAGCTACTTTTTTCGAGGCATGTGAAGGCTTTGACATTCATTTGACTAATTCCCCTAAACTTGAGTGTAAAAACAGGTCTAACAAGGCTGCCAAACAAAAAAATTAATTTTATCTTTTATTCAAATTATCAATTTTAATTTTAAAATACCTATTTTCATTAAAAATTATATTCCTTCTATTTTTTAAAAAAAATCCTAAAATTTTTATTTTTGGGAATACTCCAGCCCTATCTTCTAAAAGGATACTCCAACCCTATTTTCTCAAAACTCCATCACTAAGTTTCTTATCTTGAAAGATACTCCAACCCTAATTTCCAAGGGGATACTCCAACCTCACTTTTCAAACTTTAAAAAATCAAAATTTACTCTCTTCTAAACTTCTCCAGGCCTTTCTCATCGAAACATTTTTTCTATAACTCAAGTGACCACTGAGTGTAAAAACATCTCAAAATTGTCATTCTAGTTATTCCTTAATAATTGAAGATAATTACAAGATACATTCCAATCATCCCTTCTTTTTATGCTTTTGTGTATTCATTTTTTATGCAATGGTATTGTAATCTTTTTTGTCTTACTAACACGCTTCTTTTTGTGGTGTCCATCGTGCATTGATTTTTCCATATCATTTTTCAAAAATTGTAATGCAATGTTCCATGTTGGTATTTATCTAGTGCATGATGTGAAATATTAGATTTTTGAAATTAAATCTGGAAGTCATTTTTAGTAAAAATCCATATCTTCCCCATGTCTCTAGGTGTATACATGATTTAACTTTTTTCTTAGAACTTGAGTTTACATTTTTCACAAAAAAACATCAATTAAAAGAAGGATTATATTAAAATAATGACAAGTTAAAATTGAAGATATGCGACCAATGTAAGACATGGCTAGTAGGTAACAATTTCAAACATTATAGGGATGTTAATCCTTACCCAAGCGTAACCAACTTTTAAACTCAATTGATAAATCTCTAGACGTCGTAGACCTTGAAATCGATGTTTCAAGTTTCATAACTCAAAATATCATTTTCAATATGTATTTGATCATGCTTGAACCCAAAATGATTGGTGGTAACTCTAAGTTTTCAACCACTTCATAGTGTCCGTCCAACAAAGATTGGATGAGCCATTTGTCTGACGGTCCTTCCCCTCACTATTATTTTATCATGCGTAATTCAAATTTTGAGCAAGGGATAACCCGAAAGCAATTCTTGACCCTTCTTTTTAAATCATGTGCATCTCCATTAGAGTGATTTGGGTGGGTGTTTTGTTGGGTAAGGGCATATCACGATAGGTTCCCTTGCCATAAGTAGTTTCATCCACCTTGAAATTTGTGCCTGCATATCTTCTTATCATGTAGTATCTTCCATCTAGTGGTTCCATGTTATTCCACCTTTAAAATGGGAAAAGGAACTTGAATTAATTCATGTGAATATGCATGTGCTTTGTCAATATCAATCTTTATCATCATCCTTGTATTGTTGTCAATAAATTAAAAATAGATGCATGCATGATTGAATGAATGAATAAATGAATGAATGAGTGAGTAAGTGAATAGGGCAGCATTTGATGGAATAGATTGGATACCAAACAATTGGCTAAGTATTAGACATGGAGATTATTGTAGGGGCAAAAATCTATGGAATTCAAGTCATGATTCAACACCACTATTTCATCAACTGAAAATCTCTGATTTATTCATTCATTATTGGTGTACAAAACCATGTTTATAGGATTTAAAAAGTAGAAGTAACAAAAGGACCACTCTTGAAAACATTTCATTTTCCAAATTATGTTAATGCTTTTAGGGAATCCTTGCAAATCCTAATCATTCTTTTCTAGCCCTATATTTACAAAGCCTACCAAGTAGCCAATAGATTATCTTCGTGATCACTTCATTGCCTCAGATATTCTAATGCTTCTGGTAACATGATGGGGGTTTAATAGCAACATTTGACCTTAGCTTGACCTAGAGCATACCAAACATCGTGTAGGTTTTGAACTTTTCTCTTGAACACATGGCATTTTTCTATAGAATGCCCACGTAATCTCGCATGGTATTTATACTATGCATTGATGTCATACCATTTAGGATAATAAGGTTCGTAGGGGGAATGTTAGCAAAAACAATAAGCTAATTTTGGAACAAGAAAGAGCACAATTCTTTATAGGTTAGTGGGATCAAATCTAATTGGCAATTCCTTTTATCCTTTTGTGGTCTTTCTTAGTATAGATACCAAAAATGATCGATTAGCACATGAAAGACCAATAGGGTTAGAGAGTGGGCTAGTCTGCATAGATGCAAAGTTGGGCATCTTTGTTTCACTCATGTAAATAGACCCCGGATTAGAATCTTTGTCTCGTGGTATACTTGATCCAGCCTCTAGGTTTCAAGTGCCAAAGGATGGGTTGAAGACATTGATGATTCTTAGGGATCACCTAGAATATTTTTGATGATTTTTGTCAATCTAAACAATTGCTCCTTTATCTATCGGATCTTATGTCCTATTCCTCTGACTATTCCCTCCAAGGCACTCATTCATGCTTCTGATTGATCCCTCAAACTCTGAGCTTTTGATTTTTATTGAGGATGAGGATGCTCCTAGGTGAAGTTCCTTTTTATCCCATATCCTTGACTTTTTTACTAGTCTATTTAGTAGATTTTCCATTCCTTGGACTTCTTGACCGAGCTCTTCTTGGATGGACTCTAACGTGCTAATTCTTACCTCTAAAATGTTATCCATGTCTTGATCTTTTAAATGCAATGAATGGAATGAATTTAGCATATTGTGGAAATTATGAATGCATGAGTATATGAACAAATGAATATGTGAACCTTACAGATGTAAAAAAGCTTGATTGAATTTACAAACCTTTTATTATATATGAATGTTGTGCAGAGATTGAAAAGGGAAAAAAAAAATCCTAACACTATCTTCTTTCTTTCCTTTAGCAGACTTAAAGGCTCCAAAAATTTGATGAATTTGATTTTGATTTTGGTTTTGGTTTTTCTCTTTCTCTCTCTCTTTTGTTTCTGTTGATTTTTCTCTTTTTTTTTAATTTTGTTTTTACTTTCCTTTTTTTACTTCTTTTCATTTTATTTTTTTAAAAAAGATGGTTCATTTTTTTCTTTCTTTTTTTTTGAACCTAAGAAAGAATCCATGAAGTTTATCTTTTTGATCTAAAAAATTTTTATAAAAAATAAGATAGCAACCAAATATTGCCATAAAAATTTTATCACGATATTGCAAATCCAGACAAGAAAGAAAAAAATAAAACTTATCATGGCGACACAGCACATATTTATTGCTAACAAAATCAAACAATAAGAGTAAAAGGTTAGAAGCATTCCCCTATATGTACCTAATTCTGAAACTGGGAATGGCTCAAACTAGGAGAGGCCCTTACTGTTCATTACATGAAGTTCAAGTTGGACATTCAAATAGGTTCTTAAATTGTTCCTTGAGTTCAGAAAGAATTAGCAAGGTATCCTAATCCTTAGCCATTGTGGGTTTATGTTGGAAAGGGTTCAATTTGAGTGAAAAAATCTTCTATACTTGTAATAAGGCTAACACCTTAGGCAAGTATAGGAATTTATAATAAGTAGGTTTTTCACTGACCCAAACAGAGGCTAACACCTCAAAAGGTGAAGCTACATCATCCTTTCCTAAAATATCTGGTAATCTATGCCCCTTCTACAGGCCTACAGAAGATTCTAATGGTATGTTTGTGTACTGCATGTGTGGGGAAGCGAACAAACCTTTTAAAACTTCACTCTTTCAAAAATTAAAAAAAAAACTTATCCAAAATTCCCTAAAAAAAATAAATAGACAAATAAAAAGGGCTAGTGTAAAATATGAATAATATATACTAGAATTTCCATATAAATAAAAAAAGATGAAAAAATTTTCTTTTTAAAAATACTGGGAACTATAGTTAAATAGTGATTGAGCCCAAATCAATCAAAATTTAATTAACACATAGTTTTAGGCCTAACTTTCTAACCTATCCCTAGTGGAATTACCAAGCTATCACAACATGGCTGAGATACGAATCCTGATCTGCCAAACTTAGAAAGATGGGTAGAGCCTTTGTTCCTATGCATATAACATTACATATAACATTAACTTTCACTTCTTGGACACCAAGTTGTCGAAATGATTCACTCACTCAACTTAACCCTAAATAGTCATTACAAAATGACCATTTGTCTTAGAGTCGCCACCAATCTATTTTGGCTAAGTAAGATTGGTCACCTATTGGAGTTTATATTTGGAGGGTTACAAAACCTTTAAAAACAAATTTTAAGGTCTACATTTATAACATAGATCACATGAAAGGCTCTAAGAGTTAAATACAATCACAAGTAATGATCGATCTCTCTCATGATGCCTAATATCGATAACTTATTAACTACTTGTTAACTCAGCACTTGATTTTTATTCAGTTTCAGTATCTAGTATTTAACCATAATTCCTGTATTTCAAAATTTTTCAAGTCTCAAATTATTATTTTGTTTGAAAGAATCGTATTTTATGTTTTTTAAAACTAAAATATCTTTCACACCCTAATAAGGGACTGGAGAAATACAAAAGGTGAAAATATCTTTCACAACCCACCAGAGGATTGAAATAATATGAAAAGTTTTATTTTTATGAAATTCGAAAAATATATTTCGCATCCCTTACAGGACCAGAGGAATATTAAAGGTTTTATTTCTACGAAGTTTGAAAAATTCTAATTTTACTTGATTTTGAAAAAGGTATTCCTTTATTTAAAATAATCAATAGGGTGACTTCCATATTCTGGAAGTGCACTTATGGACTACATTAACTCAAGAATATTGCCTCAATTTTTGAAAACTTTTGATTTTATCAAAAATAAAAGAAACTTTCCCTAAGACCTAGACTTGGTCAAAGAGATAGAATCTCCCTTAAAGTACATCTTTAACATAGAAGTATATCGATGACCCTAAAAGACTCGATTTTAAGGTAAATTATTAAAATGTCCCTAAGGTATGCTTTCTATGTGAAAGTATCTTGGTAACCCTAAAGGACTAGATATCATTATAAAAAGATGCCTCTGCCCTATTATTTACCTTCGACATGTGTGTCGTAGTGATTATAAAGGACTAAGTTCTAAGATAAATTAGTAAAAAACCACTAAGGTATACCTTTGACATGGAAGTATCCTAATAACTCTAAAGGACTTAATATCATCACAAAAGAATGAACTTGTCCATATGATGCACCTTTGATATATCAATATCCTGATGATCATAAAGGACTTAGTCCTAAAGTAAATTATTAAAATATCCCTAAGGTGTACTTTCAACATAGAAGTATCCTAATAACCCTAATGAACTCAATATCATGAAATGACAATCATATACTTATTGGGTAATTTAGACATCAAATATGACCTAAAATGTAAAAATCACTAATAGGTCCCTACATTTCTCAAAATTATGTATTTCCTAAAATGACTAAAAATGTAGGAAAGTTCCCATCATGTCCAAGATACCCTAAAAGGGTATTTAGCATAAGAAATGACCCATTTATACTTAATATACGAGGTTTATTATGGACTTCAAATTTTTTTAATTTTTAAATTTAGTCCTGATATAAAATAAAATACATAATCAAACATCAACCAAATCAAAATCAACATGGAAAATTTATCAAATAATCCAAAAACCATTCGGCCAAGCACCTTTGGCCATGGAACAAATTTTTTATTTTTGCAAATATATCCCTAAACTTTTTAAAATTATATCAAGGCCTCTAAATGGCAAAAAATGTGTGAAACATGTTTAAACATGCTAAAAATGCATGAAAACACCCCTAAAGGACTCACTAAGCATTCGGCCAAGCATGGATGGCCTCGAAATTTTTTTTTTGCAATTTTGCAATTTAGTCTCTATACTTTTCATGGTCATAAAATAGCACTAAAAAAATCAAGAACTTCATGAAATCATGCATACAAGATTCGACCAAGCTTGGATATACCTATCCAAGGCTTTAAAAAGTTTTGGGATAATTATTTTTTGGCCTCAAAACATTTAAACATTACAAAATAGTCCTAAATATCATGAAAACATGAAATAAAATTTCATCCAAGGCCACAATCATATTCAGCCAAGCTCAAAATAACCAAAAAATTTTCTTTTTAAACATAAACACATATCCTAATTTTAATCAAGCTTAAATCATCATCAACATGTATGAAACCATTAAAAATTGAAACATTGCCCCTTTACCAATTGCCCCATAATGAGCATAATTATATGATGCATGAAGACAAATAAAAAAGAAATAAGTCAGTAATAGATAAAAAAATCAATAAGCAAGATGATGATAATAAATACAAATGAATGAAACAAATAAACTATCCCGATAATAAGTAGCATGTCACCCTAAAGTGACCTAGAGACCAAAAAAAGTATTACTCATTTTTTATGGTTAAAATTAGCACGGACAACACAGTGACATGTCTTAGTCAAATAACCTCACGATGAGGAGCATTATTCGAGTTAAAATAAATGACCCATGTGACGGTATTTGTTCATCATTACCCAGGGATTATTGGTGCCAAGCCATCAATTGAACAACATCATAGCTCAATTGGGTTAAGTTTCATTCCTTTAAAGGTAAAACCAGGCCTTGAATGAATTAAATGACAACCTTCACATTCCATCACTTATAAGAGAATAATGGTTGCTAGCCATCGATAGGACAGGATAATAGCCTGAATAGGTTAAGCTCGCCTTTGAAGAGGTGATATGAAGCCTCTCGAGCGTAATTGACTAACTAGGTAATGATGTTTATTTATTGCCACTTATTTTTGGACATGCATTGAGCCATCAATTAGACCATATAATGATTTGATCGGGTTAACTTTATTCCTTAAAAGGCGCGATGAGGCCTTAGAATGGATCATAGGTGACAATACTTCTGTGTTTTACGTAAAAAAACTATCGTTATCCATCCCTTGGACAGAATAACAGTGTGCCCTGATGACTTACTAAGGGGCAAAATCATAAATGTTGGTGATGATGTGCATTCATTATCACCTAAAAAAGTAATAGTATAAGGGAATACGATGTGCCTATGGGCAATAATAAGGTAGAGGTTCTAATGGCAGTGGCCTCAACTTTTATCCATTGCCTATTTTCAGAATTACCTTATTAGAGCCTAATTTTCTACAATTCTTTAACTAGCTTATGTCATTACATAAGTGAGATCCATATCCTGCATAGTATTAATAGTAGAATAGTTCAACCTAATCATGTGAAGGTTAGCTACTTTCCTTTTATTAAGAACACCTCTCAATTTTAAATACTAGTCTAAACTATTTGGGCTTGTGGCATTAAGTATGCCTGATAGTGTAGTTAATATAAATAACATAATCAATAACCTATATATAACAAGTATTAATTAATTATTCTTGTGTTAAACCAATAATGATAAGGTATTAAATTTTTATTGGTTCTCCCACTATTTTTTCATAATAGTAGCCCTCACCATTATTCAAAAATCTTTCCAAGTTATTTCTAGTAAGCGGGGATTCCTTTCAACATTTTGCAACCTTGAGCAACTCAAGAAATTACAACAAGCCCAGTTAGTTTGGTAATATCGCTTACTAATTACATCTCTAAGCAACTTTCAGATCAGTTAGGTGGCAACTCTTTGCCTAAATACATCATATACAATTTGCCTAATCATCATTTCTGACAACATATGGTTACAACATTAGTTGAGTAAGACCCATTACTCATAACTCATGATGTTCAAGTGGAACGGAGCTTGAGTGACTTAACAAATCACCTTCGATCAGAACTTAGGTATATCATGCAAAGCATGTGAGTCAATATTGTATGAGGGATTTCATTTGTTCAATTTTTCTTTTATTTAAGGTCTTCTCATATTTGCATGCATAGCATTTATAATATCACATAAAATAAATCTACTATTATGCTATTACTGGGATGATTATGGACTACTAACTAATGCAATTTCCTTGAGCCACCAAAGGAAACTATTTGGTCAATTCCTAGGAGATTACATACAAATTCTTCAAAAGCTTCTTGCAATCTCCTAGGCTTTATGGTGCCTTTGCTTAGATCTCCACCGTTTAGTTACAAAGTCTTTCCTAACTAACGCTAGTTTTACACTTATGTAATCTAATTACATTTGTAATAAAGAAACCTTGAGTTACATTTGAGGGGATTTAGAAAAAAAATTTACAACCCCTGTGAAAATAGAGATAAGGTAGGGTGCGCATACCCTATTTAAAATAAATAAATATCCACAAGCAATCAACTATACATCCACAATCATATTAGGCCCAATCCATAATCATCCCATACATTCATAACAATTATGAATATGTAAATATAAACATGTGTTTTAAATTCAAGTTACCAAATTTTGATACTATAATAATTTATCCATATTTATTTTAATTAAGAAAACAATTTTCTTACATGATTATCATTTATTCTAATCATGTTAGAATAAATTTTATTCAAAATAGTTTTAACCATTTAAATTATATATATATATTTCAGTTAATCAAATTAATTGAATTTCAATTCCACGTTTATTATATTATCCAATTTATATCTTAAATAATTTAAGAAAAATAATATGCCTGGATAATTAGGTGTTTAATGATATGTAAGAGTTTCAATTGGATTCAACCTCCTAAGAAGGTGTATTATACCAATCATGCTAACTTTTAGCCTTTTTATTTTATTTTAATTTTAATTTGCTCAATTATATCAGATTTTAAAGAAAATTAAAATTTGAAGAGTCATACTCGAGGTAGGATTGTATTGGCACAATCTTGGAGGAATCCTAGTCCTACTAGGACTATCCCATTCATGGCTATCTTAGTCATCCTACTCCAACTCAAGCACTATTATCTTGTTCCCATTAAATCCCTGAAAATATAGCAAATTTACAGCAACTCCTTGCTGCCATTGATGCCGAACCAAGATCTAAGAAAGAAGACAAGGTGTTGTAAGCTTCAAACACACCTAATGCAATTGTTTTAGCCCAAAATTGAAATGTTTTCAGCTCTAATTTTAACCTGATCTTTTCTAGCAGTATTATGAACTTTTCATGACACTTTCAAGGTGGAGAAACTAAGGAAAAAAATCACAATAATGGCTACCTAAAAAATTCAGCCATATCAAAACTCTAAAATGGAGCTATCCTAGCACTAGTCAGCACCAAATTGTTAACCAGTGATTCTAATATCCATTTAATTAATAAAATCATATTTTAACTAGTTAAAATTGAATAAAAACATGAATTAACTTTCTAGAAATGTTAAAATAAAAAAGAAACAAATTTATTTAATTTTTAAATTTAAAAATAAATTAAGATAGCATCAAAATAAGAAATTCTTTAATTGTTAACAACTAAAACACAAGTTAATCAAATCAATGCAAGAAGGCACATGATGCTACTTGTAGAATGTCTCAGGGCAGTAAGTAATCAAGTTACAAAATGTTTTTTAAATAACTTATCAGCATGGTAGCAAAAACATAATAGCAAAGACAATCGAGACTCCTTAAGTAGGATCATCTTGCGTGATCTTGATTAATCTTTTAGATCAAGAAACCTAAAGAACTATCCAAGATTCAAACATACCTAAATCTTAAGAAGTTTTTTAGCAATTTCATGATCTAAGAACATATAAACCAAGCTTAATTGTTGCAAACCCAAGCTGTCTATGCGTACAGCCTTTAATGGTTATCCACATTGGTGACCTAAAAAACCTTTAATAAGGAAAAAACTTTGTTGCTAGAAGTCATGCTAACTGCTTAGATTTCAATAAATTTTCTCTACAATAAGCAAGATTGCATCAATAACCTTTAGGGTTTTTAGAGAAAACACAATAATTTTGATCTTTCTAGATAATTTTTCAAGCCCTCTATAGGGTATATAGGATAAGAAGCATGGGTGTATATAGTATAGGTTTTAAAATTTTAATTTTTGAGAAATATAATTTTGTTGTTGGCCTATATGAACAAATTCAAATTAGGCCTAAGTAACCATTATTTGTGTTAGACATATAAACCCAATCTCAATTTAAATTTCTACTAATCACCCTTATGTGTGCGACCCACTAAGCCCCTATCATATTGCCAATAAAATGAGCCCAATTAAGAATATTTTATATTTATTGCCAAGGTTGGCATCAATAATGCATCATGGCCACCTAACAACATAGAGGGAGTGTTAATATGGTTTTGACAAGCCCTTTAATGTTCAGCATCGTAGTTTAATAAATATCCTTTCATCATATATCCCAGAATTAGCAAGAACATGGTTAGTGTCTACTGTTAGCTTATTCCATATTAGCATGCAACCTATATGTTTTAACTTCATAATTAATATTGCCTTGGCCAACCTAAACTTTTCTTGGAATAACAATCAAGGACCATCATCTACAAATAAGCAAGTATTGCCTCTCAGGTTTCGACAGCAAGCCCAAGTGTCCAAAACCATCAATGGAAGATTTGTTTATGCAACTCAAAGCAAAATCTGAGAGCCATGACACTATCATTTAGACTCTAGTATCATCTATTAGAAATCTTAGGACACAAGTTGGACAGATAGATATTGCCATTAATAATCATCCTTAAGGCAATTTTCAACTGATATTGAGCCTAATCCTAGAAAATATGGAAAAGAGCATTGTAAGGTGATCATACTTAGGAATACTAGAGGGATAAAGAATAATGACAAGAAACTTGATTCATCCAAAAAAAAACTAATAAGATTTAATAACAACCTCAAGGCCACCCACCATCACCTTTTCCACAACATCTTTAAAAGTAAAAACTTGGTAACTAATTTCTGAAGTTTCTTGAGGCATTTCAAAAACATCACATTAATATTCATTTGGTTAAAGCTTTTGAAAAATTTCTAGTTATGTTAAGTTCATGAAAGATATCTTGTCTAAGAAAAAGAAATTAGGTGAATTTGAGACTTTTGCATTTATTAAAGAGTATAGTACCATTTTGCAAAACAAACTTCCACACAAACTCAAAAAACTCTAAAGTTTCACCATTCCATACATTATTAGGACTCAATTTTTTGGGAAAGCATTATGTAACCTTGGTGCAAATATAAATTTGGTCCATCTTTCTATTTAAAAGAGACTAGGTTTGGGGGAAGTAAAACCCACCACAGTTATTTTGCAATTGATAGATAGATCTTGCATATATCCAAGAGGCATTGTTGAAGATGTTCCAGCTAAAGTTGACAAATTTATCTTCCCAGCTGATTTTATAATTCTTAACATGAAGGAAGATCGTGAAATATCTATCATTCTAGGGAAATCATTTCTAACCAATGCTAGAACTCTCATAAATGTGCCAAAAAGCAAACTTACCATGAAAGTTCAAGACAAGAGGTCAATTTTAATGTTTTTAAAGCTATAAAATTTCCTAATTAGTCTAATGATTTTTGCAGTGAATATGGTTGATAATGCAATAAATAAAGGTTTACGGATAGTTATTCTATTAATTTACCAGAAGCAACATTGCTGTCTACTTTCAAAAGGGATAACGATGAGTTTATTAAGTGTTTTAAGTTGAATGCACCATATTTAACCTAATTTAATCCTAAATTTAAGTTTTTTGGACCTTTATCTAATGCATCTACCAAGCGCTCCATTAAAGAGCCATCTTTCTTAGAGCATAAAAAACTCCCTTTAGATTTTATGTATGTCTTTCTTAGCAAAAATTCTATTTTGCTTGTTATTATTTCATCTTCTCTTATTGATAAACAAGTAGATAGATTATTTAGGGAGCTCAAAGAGCATAAAAGAGCATTGAGTTAGTCAATTTGTTAATATCAAGGGAATTAGTCCTTCAATTTGCATGTTTAAGATCCTTCTTGAAGGTAATCACAAGGCCACCATGGAGCATCAATATCGACTTATTTTTATCATGAAAGAAGTGGTTAAGAATAAGATCATCAAGTGGTTGGATGCTAGCAACGTCTATTCTATCTTCAATGGTTCATGGGTAAGTCTAGTTCAGTGTGTGCCTAAGAAACGATGGATGATTATGGTTTTTAATGGCAATAATGAACTCATTCAAATAAAAATACTGACTGGTTGCTGGGTTTGTATGGACTATAAAAAGCTCAATAAAGCCATAAAGAAAGATCATTTTTTTTTGCTATTCAATGATTAGATGCTTGACAAGTTAGCTGTTAGGGAATTTTATTATTTTTTGGATGGTTATTTAGGATACAATTAGATTGCTATAGCATTAGAAGACACTTACAAAGAAATTAAAACTTTAAGTTAACAACTCATTATCATTAATTAAGTTATGAGGGTAAAATAGGTTCAAATGAAGTGTTGAGGGAAAGTGTAATCCTAGGCTTTTATTATTGATTAAGTAAACCCTTGCTTTATTATTTAATTAATTTTAGTTTAATTTTAATTTTATTTCATAATATTTTAATTGGTTATTTGGATAAGGCTAATTTTTTTAACTTTAGTAGTTGTGAGTTTATTATAATTTCTAGTGGGAATGGTACTCTACTATTCACTATATTGCTTGTTAATGATATGTGCACTTGTGTGGTATCATTGCCTTTATAGGACTTTTGCCTTTTGAAGAATGCCATTTGGGCTTTTCCAAAGCTCTTGCAACCTTTCAAAGATGCATTATGGCTATATTCTTTGATATGGTGGAAAATTTCCAAAAGGTATTTAAAGATGATTTTTCAGTTTTAGGAAACTCATTTGATGAGGGTTGCATAATCTAGGCTTGTTGCTAAAAAATGTAAAGAAATCAATTTGGTTTTAAAATGGGAAAATACCACTTCATGGTTGAAAAAGGTATTGTTTTGGGACATCAAGTCTTAAAAAAAAAAGCATTGCGAATGCCTAATTTTATTCAGGTCATTTCCCCAACAATCCTAAAATATCCAAGACCAAGAACCCAGCGAATGCCCTGGTGGGGTCGACCTTCTTTATATGGATCGGGCATTTTTAAGACGTCTTTGGTTATATGCCTGAATTATCGCTTATGCATAGAAGAAAAAATGTCCAATTTTAAAGGTCATATAAAATAAATCTCAGATAAAAAAGACAAGTATTAAGGTAAAAAATTAATTTTTAAATTTATTCTAAAATTTTAAAATTCATTTTTGGATATGATGTTAAGGTCAAATTTTTCATTTTTAGGGATTTTTTTAGATTTTTAATGAAATTTTAGGAGTTGCCATCGTGTATTTTTACCAATACCCATGTAATATTCATGCCAATACTCATATCGAAAAATCTAAAATATTCAAGAAAAATTCATACTAGCATTTTATGCCACAAGGTGTCAAGTTATCAAATTTATTTATTAATTTTGAATTTTTCACGATATCGAGAGTGTCATGCTCATTAATTTTTTTAGGATTTTGGGTTTTCATCTTTATTATTTTTATTATTAATATTCGAGTAATATGTTGAACTTAATTCATTTTTATAAATTTGGATTCATTTTTTTGAATTTTTTCTCCAAAACACAAAATTTTCTACTCTGTAAAACTTTTCTATAGAATTTTCTCAAGTTTAGAATTTTTAAAATTCTTCAAATACTTTCATTGAATTAATGTTAATTCAGTTTTTTGAAACTTTAATCCATTTTATGTATTTACCAATTTTTCACATATCAATTTTTTCGTAAGTATTTTTCTTGTAAATTTTTACGAGTTTCGAAATTTCTAACTACCTTTTTAACACACAAAAATTCCCCAATTTAGTTATAAAAATTATTTTTAGTATTCTTCCATGGAGATTTTATTTTTTATTTTTAATTGGACTTCCCACTTGATTAAATTCTTAATTCAATTTATCATGGGGGATTTTATTTCTTGAACACATAACTTTTAACTTGCTACAAATTAAACCTTCCTATTTATTGATTCCATTGAATTTTAATTATTATTTTTATTATATCTTAGGTTTATCATCTTTACAATCACGAAGGCTATGAACTGAAAGGATGAGTCATGCATGGTGACTAATACAAAATGACAAAAAAAATTTTATTCATTCATATCGTAATTAAATATCAACCAAAAATCAAGAAAAAAGAGAATAGAATTTGGCCAAGGGATTTTTTTATCCCTTAGCTAAATCTGCGCCCTTATGAATAGGGGAAGGATGTTTCAAGAAAAAAAGGATGGTTACTATAGCAAAACTTAGCCATTTTCATGAGTAATTTTCAAGCTTTCTCAAGAATTTCAAGCTTTAAAGTCAATTTCATGTAGAAATATTTTGATTTTTGCTCAAGCTCTTCATTGTCCATCATATTTCTTCCTTTTAGTGAGCTTAATGTTCACTTGTGCTCATGGATTATGATATATGTTGAAAGGCCAAGTCTAAAAGCTATGAACAATTTTCTTGATTTAATTGCTAAAATTGATTTTTTTTTCTTAATAAAAGTTTGATTTTCATTAAGAAAATATGTTTTCTAGATATGTTGTTTACTTTATCTTGTAGATGTGTTCATGATTATGTTATTTTATTTGGTATTCAGAATGTCTTATCATGGATTGACCATAAGGAAAGGTAACTGAATCATACGAGATAGTCGGGGAATGGTCTAAAAAAAATCAGTAGATGAATAAGGATCCCTAAAAACCAAAGTGTAGATCAAGAGTTTTGGAGCAAGTTGAATTGACTATTAGATGTAATGAGCTTAATTTTTTTAGGAACAAATGGGTCAACAAAATAATGTCGAAAGAGGCCTATTTAGCTAGAAATTTGGTGATATCACCCTCTTACTCTATGTTCTGATCGATGACCAAATGCTTTAGGCCGCTACGTATTTCAGGAATGCAACTTACAGGTGCTTCTCTTTCAATCAAGGGGATTTAATGCTAATTATAAAGGAGTATGCTACTTTAGTTAATCTTAAGGGGATTGAGCTTGATAAAATTTATTCCTAGTCCTCTAAACCACCAACTTTTAAAACAAAGGTTGGCTGATATTCAGAGGTCCCTAAATCATAGGTGGCAACACATAAAGTTAAGAAAGGTAACAGTGAGTGTATCTCATAGGACAAGATAAGATCAATAGTGATAAGCACATTCGACCAAGGAAGAATGAAGGATGTCATTACCTTAGCTATTTATGAGTTTGTATTTTCCTAAAGACCCTCGAACACATAAAAATATCTATTATTAATTTGTTCTCTAGGTTAGGTTGTGGCATTAACCTAGGACCCACCATTTTTGCCGAGACTATTAGATTACTCTCTCCCTGCAAATGAGAAGGAGATGGGTGCTTCATTGGGTGTCTTCTTTCCTCTATATTTGGCTTCACAATCATTTCTATGCTGAAAGAAAGAGGTTACTCTATCCTTACATGAATAATTTCAGCCCTATCACCAAATTCCTTGAGAAAAATGAAGTACCAAATCTGACTTGAGAGCATCAAATTGAGAAACGTAGGAACTTGCTTAATGATGAAATGTCAGATGCTAGTATCCCATAAAGTTTGGCCTGATGCATGTATTGGATTTCAAAAATCAATAAAACGTAAAAAAAATTAAAGTGGAAACAGTAAACATAGAAACGGTTAGACTTCCTTGTAGATCTTTAGGGAAGGACTTACATGTCATAAACAATAAAAGTATGAATCAAGATTTAATCATCCATGTGATCAGAAGCTACCTTGACTTTAGATGTTGAAATCTAAATGCAAAACCTCCAAGAAGCTAGTTTCTTAAAAGATTTTTAAAGACCACAACCAGCACACATGTCTTGTCTATAACGGTTATCCATATAGGTAGTTGTTGAACCCTTCTTAAGGCCCGGTGGTTCTCAAATGCCAGCTAGAAGGGTTGTTAACCCTGCCTGAGGGAAATTTAAATCTTAAATCAATCAAAAACCAATAAGAATGAAGCAAGCAAGTTTATGCCAAGCTTATAACCTCTTAAAGAGATTGTGCAAAAACTAGGTTTTGTGTAGATAGGGAAAATTGTTTGAGGAAACTAATTTTTCTTTGATAAAATTTATTTGTTTAATGTATACATTAGCCTCTTATCTCAAAAATAGGTTAAAACTCTCATACAAGCCTTCAGGCCATCATATCTATATACTAGCTTAATCATATTTCTAGTTGGATTTAGAATAGAAAAGTTTTGACCTAGTTAAACTTTCAAAATAATCCAAACTCTTTTTCCTTGTTTTAGGTTAATTAAATAGTCAACCAACCCTTTCCATCTTGGTTGAATTCCCTTTAAACATTAGGCTAACAGGATCGACCCGAAAAGCTTAGGCCACAATCCTTGGTTGGCATAATACAAAGGCTTTTAGGCCGAACTTGTCTTTCCATGAATTTAATCCAATTAATTCAATTTTTTAATCTAAATAAATAAATAATATTTATTTAATAAATATAGTTATCAAAAAATTATAAACATTAAATAAATAA
>JBBYHM010374874.1:0-73712 GCA_038381775.1 Adansonia rubrostipa
ATTCTAATGGCCTCTAGTCTAGCTATGGGGGCATAAGTTTCATCATAATCAATTCCTTCTTCTTGACTATATCCTTTAGCTACTTATCTAGCCTTATTCCTAACTATTGTTCCATTATCATCAAGTTTGTTCCTAAAAACCGATTTAGTACCTATAATAGGATAATCACTAGGTTTCTCAACTAAATTCTAAACTTTGCTTCTTTCAAATTGGTTTAATTCTTCTTGCATAGCTGTGATCCAATTATCATCTTTTAGAGTCTCATCTAAATTCCTGGGCTCAATTTGTGAAAGAAAGGCTACATAATTGCATGTATTTCTAAGAGATGATCTAGTTCTTACCTCTTGCTTTGGATCATAATTATCTCACTATCTTTGACATAAGTCAACTCTCTAGGATGATTTCTTTCCCTTTCTACTTGAGTTGGCTCATGTAGTTCTTTCTTTCTTGGATCTTCTTGATTTTGCATTGTTTGTCCTTGCTCCTTATGTGATGTTTGTTCTTGGTAAATCTCTACATCATCATTATCAAAAGATAACTTTCTCAAGGTTGAGTTAACTTCATCAAATATAACATGTATTGACTCTTCAACAACTAAAGTTCTCTTATTAAACACTCATTAAGCTTTGGAATTTGTTGAATAACCAAGAAAAACTCCTTCATCACTTTTTGCATCAAATTTACCAAGATTGTCCTTCCCATTATTTAAAATAAAGCATTTACATCCAAAAGGATAAAAGTCACTAATGTTAGGTTTTCTTCCTTTAAAAAGTTCATATAGAGTTTTTTTTAGGATTGGCCTAACCAAGGCTCTATTTATAATATAGCAAGAAGTATTAATAGCTTCCACCAAAATATATCTTGGTAAATTATTTTCATAAAGCATGGTTCTAGCCATTTCTTCTAAGGTTCTATTTTTTCTTTCAATAACTCCATTTTGTTGAGGAGTTCGAGGTGCCGAGAAGTTATGGCTAATATCATTTTCATTACAAAATTTATCAAAACCAAGGTTTTCAAATTGTTTTCCATGATCACTCCTTACACTTGAAATAGAATAACCCTTTTCATTTTGAATGATTTTGCAAAAAGTAATGAATTTTTCTAAGGCTTCATCTTTAGAGTGTAAGAAGAGAACCCAAGTAAACCTAGAGTAATCATCTACAACAACAAATCCATATTGTTTACCTCTTAAGCTTAATGTCCTAGTAGGACCAAAAAGGTCAATATGAATAAGTTGTAATACTTTAGTAGTTGAGAAAATATTAATTGGTTTGAATGAAGCTCTTCTATGTTTGCCTTTGACACATGCATCACATATTCTATCATTATCAAATTTTATTTTTGGCAATCCATCAACAAGGTATTTTCTAGATAGTTTAGAGCTTACATTCATACTAGCATGTCCTAATTTTCTATGCCACAACCAATGCAAGTCATCATTATTAGCAACGAAACAAACATGTTGAGAAGATAAATTATAGATGCACAATATAAACGTTTCCTTCTATATGTCCTACAAAAACAATTTTATTTGTCTTAACATCAACAACTTGACAATTAATTAGTTCAAAAATAACTTTCATGTCTTTATCACACAATTGACTAATACTAAGGAGATTATGTTTGAGACCTTTAACAAATAGAACATTTTCAATGTTGGATGAAAAATTGTTACCTATGGTTCCAATACCTTTAATTTATCCTTTTGAGTTATCACCAAAAGTAACACTTCTTCCATCCTTAGGCTTTAGCTCTATGAATTGATTTTGGTCATCGGTCATGTGTCTTGAGCATCCACTATCAAGGTACCAAGAATTTTCTTTTGTTGAATTTGCCTTGAAGTAATGCTCTTCCTTCTACAACCAGAAAATCATATTTTTTTTTTAGGTACCCAAATTTTCTTGGGTCCTTGAGTATTAGTGCTCAAAATTTTTGTGCCTTTTGGAATCTATTTTAATTTTGTAGCCTCATCTTGAGATGTGCCAACACCTTTGGGAACCCATATTCTCTTAATTAGTTTGCCTCTATAAGTGATAGTTTTTAAAGAGCATGTATGGAATGTGTGACCAAATTTATGGCAATTTGTACATATGCTAGATGCATCAAATGATTTGTTTTATGTTATAAAGAAGTTCTTGAAATGAGTTTCTTTTTTGATTCTATTATAGCCCAAACCATCTTTATCAAAGAATGCCTTTTATGTTTCTAGCATCTTATTTAATTTTTGTTGTGCCATATAAAACCTTGTAAATGAGTTATGCAAATTTACGTTCTTATTGGTTAGATCATCAATATTGACCTATAACTCATCTACTATTTTTTTAAAATCATTATTCGTCATGCTTAGTGTTTCAAGTTCTTTCTTAAGTTTAGAATTCATTTTCTTGTATTTCAAATTCATAACTTTCAATTCTAATGCTAATTCATCAAATGCATCTTGTAATTCATCAAATGAGTAAGTATTAGCATTAGAAGATACCTTAGGCTTATCATAAGCAATGAGACATAGGTTGGCCACCTCCTCATCAACATTATCAAAAGTGTCACTATCACTGCATGTGGCCACCATAGCCTTCTTCTTTTGCTTCTTTGAGTTTGATTTTTTCCACATTGAACATTCAAATTTGATATATCCAGGTTTCTTGCCCTCATAGCAAATAATTTGTTCTTTCTCTTTCTTGTTTAAGTTTCCCTTTATCATTTATTTTTTAGGAGGTCTTCTTGCTTTGTTCATTCTCATGAATTTGTTGAATCTTTTCACGAACATAGCCATTTCTTTATCTTCCTCGACCTCTTCATCATCTTCACTAGGTGTGGTTGATTTAAAGGTAACACTTGCCTTTTTTTATGGTTCTTGTCCATGCTTGATCTTCATTTCATAGGTTAGAAGAGAACCTATGAGTTTATCCAAAGAGAGTGTATTGGGATCTTTGGATTCTTCAATTGCTGTCACTTTTGCTTCCCAAGACTTGAAAAGACTATTGAGTAGCTTCTTTACCATCTCTTTATTTGGATAGGTCTTTCTAGGTGCCTTCAACCCATTGATGACGTTCTTAAATCTATCCGATATTTCTTTGATGGTTTCATCCGTCTTTATCTTAAACAATTCATAGTCAAGTTGAGCATGCTTATTTTGGATTCTTTGACTTGATTTGTTCCTTTATGTGTGGTTGCTAACTTATCCCATACTTGTTTTGCATTATCACATAGTGAGACTCTATTGTACTCACTTAGACTAAGAGCACAAAATAATGTGTGCATGGCATTGGCATTTAGTTGTGCCATTTTGGTGTCTTGTTCATCCCATTCTTCTTCCTCCTTAGGCATAATGCAATCTATGACTTTCTTTTTTAGAATGAGTGGTCCATTGACGATGATTTCCCATACTTCATAGTTGTTTGCTTAGATAAAAAACCTCATCCTTGTCTTCCAATATGAGTAGTTGTCACAATTGAAAAGTGAAGGTCTCATGATGGAATGCCCTTTAAGTCCTATAGCATTTGTATTTGTCTCAAATGCCATAAGATAAACTTCATCTTGGCTTTTCAACTCTTGTGGGCTTCTTGAGGCTTTAATTACAATGTTTGTATTCTCCATTTTGAGCTGTCAAGGAACTTTTCTCAAAGTTGTAACACCTATAATGGAGACCAAAGCTCTGATACCAATTGTTAGTTTCAAAGGAAAGATTAAACTAAGAGGGGGTGAATTGGTTCTACAAAAGCTTTGTAAATTTGAAAATTAAAAATACGATAAGGAAGAGAAAAACCAATAATGGATGTATAGAGGTTCGATCCTTTAATTTGGCACCTACATCCTCTCTTCTTGGTACTTTCTTACCAAGGTGATTCCCATAATTCACTGAGGAAATTGTTACCTTTAAAGCTAAGGTATAACCTTACACAACTATCTTTTAAGGCTTAGATAGAACCTTTCAATTACTTTGAGAATTATACCCCCAACTCTTAAATATTTTCATTCACTTTCATACAACCCCTTTTGTGAAATGAAAGAAGTATTTTGCAAACAAATTGAACCTCTAGTAGGTAGTGCTTGCTGGAATTTAAGTATAAGAAGAATGAGATACAAATAGACTTAAAGAGTATGACTTGATACAAGTGGAAAATAATAGATTTGATGATTTTGAGCTTTTGTTGTTCAATGATTCAATTAAATCTGTATCTCTACTTCTTCAGCTATTTGGAACCTCCATTTACAGCTGAAAATTGATTCATAGACGTTGGGCATTTAATGTGGTGGTTGGAAAGTCGTTATAGCCTTCATAAATGCTTATTTCTGTTCAATCCCGTGCTATAGTATCGATACAATACCAATAGTATCGATACACAATTCAAAAAAATGATCGTTACAACTTGTTGTGTCGATTTAGGATCTAAGTATCTATACTAAGTAAGCTGTATCGATACAGATACCTTTGCATCGATACATATGAGGGTTTCAACCAAACCTTGTATCGATACTCATTGAGTGAGTATCGATACTAAGCAGCCTATATTAATACATATACACTTGTATCGATACATTTGAGGGTTTCATACAAACCTTGGCTACTACCAAGCCTTGTATCGATACTCATGGGGTGAGTATTGATACTAATTAGCCTGTATCGATACATACACACTTGTATCGATACATTTGAGGGGTTTGATGCATAGTATCGATACATTTGTTCTTTGTATCAATACTTACCTTCAAAAATGTTTGTGAAATGATTTTTGTTGACTCAAACACATCTCAAGAATTATTCTAAGTATAAATATATAATTTTTGACAAATTACAAACTTAGTATTTTTAAAGATGCTTTTCAATTTAAACACAAATACCAAGTTGAGTATTAATTTAACTTAAGTTGTTTGTTATATCAAAACCAAAATCAAGGTTAACAGGGTGACATAAATGCAAGAAGATGACAAATAGGGTGCATAGAGATGATATAAGCATGTTTATACAAAGGAGTGGATGTTGGAGTTATCAATACAACATTTTTACTTCATGAACCTCTTTAAAACACAAGGAAAATATTTGAACATACTAAGACACATTAAGGTGACCATTTAAATATGAAATAAATATGTGAATATGGAAGGGACATGGCAAAAGATGCATGAACAGAGGCTGTATGATGATGAAAATGAAGTACGGTGAGTTTATATAACCAACCACATCAATGTGTCAAGGAAGTCATCAAGATCCTAGGACTACCACAACCAAGGCAACAAAGAGGCATGAGAGTATTATAAGGATCATGGCAACATGAAGGGCTCAATAAATTGAAATGGATGAACAAAACAGAAAATGCATAGAACAAGGTAAGAAATATACTAGCAAAAGCTTAAACTTTCCTCCTTTTTTAAAATAGTAACTTTAAGCTTAGTCCCTTCCCCTTTTTTCTACTATTATTTAGCAAGAAAAGGGTGAAAGAAATAAGCTTTTTGGTAATGTGGTTGCTAATGGGGGTGTTTTAAGGATGAAAATGTATGAAAGGTTGAGTTTTTGAAGGTGTTCTAATGGTGGTTTTAGGGAGCTACGGGAATGGAGGTTGGTTGAGGGTGGAAGGCAATAGAACAATGTTTTTGGTGAACTTTTGGAGTAGGTGTTGCTGGAGGATTTATGGTAATAGATGAAGAGTGTTCCAGGATTGCTGGAGAGCTTTTTTGATAGCTGAAATTTTTTTTTTTGAGATAGCTAGTACTTAACCTTTTTTTTTTGTTTAGCCCCTCCTTTTAGAAGACAATGCAAAAGGCATTTTTTATTTTTTTCTTTCGCACCAACGGACACATCTAGCTGCCATGCTCAATTAACTTTCTTCTTACTGGTTCTGCCCTATTGAGCAAGGAGGCAGAAAGGTTGTGAAAGCCGACAGCTGGAGATATGCTTGCCATACCCTCTTACACCATATATTTATGAAAGTGACCTTTGTCATTAATTGTTTGGACTCCAAAAATTTGTTAGAATCCATTAATGAACCCATAGTTGAGGTTTGCAATGTTTTATGATACTTCCTTGGTGCAAAAACATGTTTAAATCGGGTTTTCAAAAGCTGAAAAATGACTCAAACTAGGCAAAAAAGCCTTGGTGTATCATACAAAACATATTGTATTGATATACAAGGTATTCTTTACTCCCGAGTATCAATACAATGAGTTGTGTATTGATACTAAGAGCAAAAATTATTTCCATTCTCGAGACTTAGAGGCCAGTATCGATACTCCATGGATTTGCATCGATACTCATGTTTATGTATAGATACATTTTGCCAAAAATCACAACTTTAGCTACTGCCAAGGTTTATTTCAATACAAACATGCCAGGTATCGATACCACACCTTGGGTATCGATACCAAACCCTTTTGTATCGATACTAGATGTAAAAATTCAAGTTTTTTTTTTTTGCACCATAAAGGCCTTGCCTCAATACTTCGCGCCAATATAACTTGTACCTGTGGCTTCCTAATTTACCTCAACTTGGGCACAAACAATAGGGAATTAATTTGTGTATTCATTTAAATAACCTTGGTGACACCATGAAAAGTGGCATTTGATGCCTCGTTTTTACATTTCTTTAATAAAGCCCATAGGCATTTTTAGACCTTAAAAAAAAAAATTCGCCTGGCACCGTGTCGCCTAATAGTGCCTGGCGACACGGTGCCCTGCAGTCGTCCCCCAGCTTTTATTTCTATTTTTTTATTTTATTATTTTTTACCTAACTCTTAGGATGTCAAAAACTAGTCCAGACAAAATGAGGTGTCTACAAGGGTTATAATTTATAAGGCTTAAATATAAAAAACTCATAAGTTATGATTCCAAACTAGACCTACTTATGGGCCAAGCCGAATCGGATTCGGGCTGAGCTTGAGCATGGTATTAGCATTAAATATGTTTGTCCAAGCCTGGCTCGACCCAAAATATGGGCTTTGAATTTTGCTTAAGCCCGCCTATATTTGTAAATAGATAGTTTAAGCCTATTTAGGCCCACCTATATTATATTTTTTTATAATTTATCTTTTAAAAAATATATTTCTTAAAAATTTAATCTTTATTAATTTAATAATTTTCTTTTATTAAGTTTATAAATATAAATAATTTAACTTAGTTTTTAAAGTTTACATCGTAATATTATATATATGTATTATTTATATGATAAAAATTATATAATACATAAAATGTAAAATAAATATATATAATGTAATAGTAAATGGGTCGGGCCGGGCTCGAGCTTTAAAAGTTGGACCCAAGACCCAACTTATTTTATAATCGGGCTTAATTTTTTCGTCCAAGCTCATTTTTTGGGCCTAATATGTTTGTCCAAACCCTCCTAAATATCGAGCGAACCTTCAGGCTTGGACGAATAACCCAACCCTTAAGCAGATCTATTCTAGAGTCATAATTCCAAAATCATGTAAGCTTCGATCATTTTATTGCAATCAATTAAAAATTGTAACATTTATTTGAAATTAATTAAGCCCTCCCCGTAAAAGAATACGTCACCTTCCTTTGTGATTGTTAACTTTGTGCTGACATGGAAAAAATCCACATGGCATTTTAAGTTGAAGAATAAATAAATACAAAAACCAAAAATAAATTGATACAAAATCAAAAAGAAATAAATTTAAAGCCAAAAAATAATAATTCCAAAAATAATTAAATACAAAGAAAAAATAATATAAATTCTCAAACCCCTAAAACAGATTTAAATATGAAATCTTTTAAAAAAATCTAAAACCTTCAAAAATAAAATGTTTCAATCTGAATCTCAAATCAAAAATCAAGTAACTCCTAACCCTAATCCTTTTCGTAAATCCTTCTTCGTTTACATAATGTTTACATAATGTAAATATGTAGTTTATATTATATGTAATATATTTGTGTAAAAAATTTTTGAAGATAATATATGTATGTAATTTGTTATACACAAATATTACTAAATTTACATACAAACATTACAAATTCACATAAAAATATTACCAAATCTGTAATATACGTATGAAAAATATTTTTTAAGAAAATTAACTATAATTTTTTGAAAAATATTTTTTTATTATTTAGTAAATATATTATATGTATGAAAAATTAATTTTTGTATTAATTTTTGAAGTGAAAAAAGTTATATAATACATATATAATATATAAATTATACATAAATTATACATATTATATATAATATATATTATATAATACATATAAAATATATAGCATTATAAACATAATATAATAATATATTATATATAATAAAAATTTAAAAATATTTAAAAATAATATAAATTTTATATATAAACTATATAATATATATTATATTAATATATATCATTTAATAAAAATAAAAAATTTTATTAAATCTTAAATTACTATTTAAAATAATAAAAGATAAAACAATTTATATTAAATTATTTAAAAAAAATCTTTTACCTGGCCGCTGAAAAAGGACTTAAAAATATTTAAGGAGAATTACCAAAAAAAGTAAAAGGTAATAATAATTATTAAAAAGTGAAAAAAAGAAAAAATAATTTAAAAAAATTATAATTACCATTTTATCTTTATTTTTTATCTAATTTTTTTGTTGACTTTTAGTTTAGCAGTAATTTAGTGGAGGATATAAATTATATATATTAAATTATAATATATATATATATTGTTTACTATTTATTTTTTATTTTTCAATCTTAAAGATTAAAAATTTTTAACCAAACAAAGATCTCCACAAAAAGTGAGTTATGATTATCTTACTATACAAGAATAATCAACTATTTATTTTTATATTTTGTTTATATTTTTTTTTCTTTCCATTGAAACGTCATCCTCCTAGTATATAAAAATAATCGGCTTTAGTATATATAAAGTCATGTTCAAGGTGACGTCGATCACACATGAACATGACTACTTTGTATTTATGCTTTATATTTAGCTATCTATAGTAAGTCGCACATGTAATTATAATGAGTCGTAAATTTAGTTATAGGATGTCGTATATTTAGTGATTATTTTTTAATATAAATATTTTTCATATTTTATTATATATTATATATCATACAATATATTATTATGTTATTTTTATAATATTATATATTATTTTTAAATTTTAAAAAGTAATTTGATTCAATATTCAATATTTTTAAATTTTTATTATTTTTTATATTAATTCAGTACGTGATCTAATTCAAGATTATTTTATAATTTGAGATTTAATATAATATTTTTAATATATATAATAATATATGATATATATATAATTATACATATCATGTATAATTTATGGGAGGTCAATTCCCTTATGAAGGGAGTCGATCCCCAATATATATAATATTAATTTTATATTTAATATAAAATATATTTTTATTTTTATTATTTATAAATAATAATTCGAGATTTAATATAAAATAATTTTTATTTTTTGCTATTTATAAATGATATTTCAAAATTTAATATAAATTTTTTTTATTTTTTATTATGTTTAAATTGTAGCTTAGAATTTAGTAAAAGATATTTTTAATATTTTATTATTTTTAAGAACTATTTTTGATATTTATAATTTATATAAATTTATATATATAATTTATATATATAGTTTATATATATAAGAGAGTTGATTCTCTTCTCACACCAAAAAATTTGACTCTTCATAAACACAAGAGCAAAATAACAAAGAAAAACATAGTTAAATTATAATTGTAATTTTTTTATTAATAATTTTAGTAGTTATTTCCTCTTTGAAATAACTTTTCTGCTTTTACCTTTTGTAAATTCTATAACTCCATGTTACCTTGTTGAAATTCTCCCAAAGGTGAATCATAATTTTTTAAAATTTTATATGTTATGTTATATTAAGCCTAGGGTAAAAAACTTATTTTAAAATTTTTCGCAATAGAGTTAAAACTCACAAAAGAAAGTGACGGTTTTTATTATTGAGAAAGTTGAATTGATTAAAAATAAATATTATAATATTTAATTAATTGTAATAAAAAATAAAGACTTATAGATTTTTGGAATTATAGTTCAAAGACATTTATTTATATATAAGATGATTGACAATTGTATTTACGATTTCGTCGTTATGAATTTAAAAATTTATCCTCTCCTTTTTTAACAATTATCTTTTCAATGTCAATAAAATCAAATTACCTCTTTTCTTTCTTTTCCGTCTCCTTCTCTTGCTTTCTTCCTCGGCCCAAGCTAAAAAAGCACGTGTCTACCACTAACTGAGGGACATCTACATTAGAAGCTACAGTATCTAATATATTTTATTTTCATATTTTTACTAGGATTTAGTCCCCACTAACGCCAAGAATTTAAATTTTTTTATAATTTTTAAATTACTTAATTATAAAAATTAACTTTAAATGAATATATTAAGTTATAATTATTCTTTAATTTTTTAATTTTAATTATAAAAACTAAATTTATGATATTTATTTGGGATTGGATATGAATTTTAAATTAAGATGCAATCAAATGTGAAGATCAATTACATAAAAATCATTATTTAAAAATAAAATAATAAATAAGAAAAAACTTTTTTTGTCGAGCGACTCAGGTACACATAATAAGTTCACCTGAATGAATAAATGTATCAATTCTTTTAAATATATTATTCACAAAAAAAGCAAAAAATTTCTCTCAAGTACATGTATAAATCACTTTAAATGTAGGAAGTCTTGTGGCTACAAGCAATCAGATTATAAAAAGTTATAAAATAATTTATAAACATGACAATGAAAGCAAAACAAATAAACTAATTTGAAACTCCTTAAATAGGAGCCTTACATGATCTTGATTCATCTTTAAGATTAATAAACCTAAAGAACTATTCAAGATTCAAACATATCTCAACCTTTAGAAGTTTTTTAGCAATTCCATGACCCAAGAACACGTACACCGAGCCTGATTGTTGTAAACCAAAATTGTTCAAGTGTTTAACCTCTAACAGTTATCCATATAGGTAACCCAAAAAACTTTCAACATGGAAGAGACTTTGTTGCTGACAATCATGCTAGCAACTTAGATTTTAATAAATCTTCCCTTTCACTTAAAAGACCTTGATTTCACAATCAAAGAACAAAGATAAAAACTATTTTCCTCTTAAAGAACTAGGATTGCACCAACTCCTTTGGAGATTTTGTGGAAATAGCAAATCATGGCTGAATTTTGGAGCCTCTTCTTAGCCACGAGGGATGGCAATCACGAATTATATAGTCTAGTGTTTAAAATTTTAATTTTTAAAAAATTACAATTTTACCCTCAATAACCATTATTTGTATTAGATATATTAGCCTAATCTTAATTTAATTTCTACTAATCACCCTTATGTTTGTGGCCTATTAGGACTCTATCATATTGAAAATAAATATAAAATAGCCTAATAAAAATATTTTATATTTATAGACTAAGGTTGCCATCAAGTAATGCATTATGGCCACCCGACATCAGGTGGTGTCAATATAGTTTTGACAAGCCCTTCAGTGTTTAGTATCTCAATATAATAAATATCTTTTCATCATATGTCCTTGAATTAGCAAAAGCATGGTATAGTATCTACTCTTAGCTTATTCTATATCAGTATGCACCCCCTATGTGTTAACTCTATAATAAATATGGGCTTGGCCAATGACTTTGAGTTAACACAGGCTAGGTATATGTGAGATATGTCCTCTCACATCACTCGGGTTGATGAATCCGTTCTAGACCACTCATTCACTTACGATATGATTCATACCATTAAAAAGCATGCAATCCTTATATGAGATGACATGATGTCACAAGTTTAAAGATCATCTACACTACTAACACATGGGAGTATTTCCATAGATACTTGAGTGCAATACAAATGGAACTCCCATAATGGGTCATATTTAATGAACTCATTACCATAACAAGCACCCATATGATGTCCTTAAGTATCTTTGTACTTCAACTTATAAGATCAGTTACATGTATCAGATGCAGCGAGGCTTACATACGCCAGTCTTTGTGCACTATTAATGCCATGTCTTGACAATTTGATGACCAAGAATGTTTTTAGAAACATGACTTTAATGCATAGGGATTTCATAATTGTAGCTTTTTACAATTTCTTTAAAAGGCCAATTTGTTTTATAAGCTTTATCTATGTAAGATATTTATGACAATAATACAATTAAACCTTGTGGACAAATAAATACCTTTATAACATTAATTAAATATAATGTTTGATTACATGAAATCACTAAATGCTAATGCCTTGCAAGCCACAATGGTTGGCTTGTAGGACTTACACTAACATTAAATACATAATTTAAAGAAAAAAAAAACTTACTTCTTCTTAAGTGGGTCAAGCACCAAATCAACATACATGCCAACTTTTTTAAACACACCCTATAAAAATTAAAAAATAAATTAAAATATTTTTGAGCAAACTGAAAATAGAATCTAAGTAAAAAATATAAAAAATTAACAAAATAATATATTTCCTCAATTAAATAACTATGACATATTATTTAAATATTTTTGTATTTAATATCTTAAGAAACTGAATTTATTTAGAGTAAAAATCGAATCATTATGGTAGATTATACAAAATATGAGATAACTTCGGATGACAAAAAAAATACCGCACAAAAAATAACTTGAACAAAGTTTTTCATCATATGAAAATAATAAATAAATAAATTTTTAATACTTTAAACACACATAAAATAACATTAAAATAAAATACAAAAAAAATACAAAACTACCACAATTTTTTTCACTTCTCTTTCTCCCCTCCTTACATTTCCTTCCTTTTTTTCCCCCTGCCCTTTTTACTCCCATTTCCTCCCAAACTGTAAAAAGCAAAAACAAAAAATAAGTGACATGGGCTACCCCTCGAAAAGACGAAGGATAAGTGAAATGAACACTAACCTCTTGCCTCTGCCTTTTGTTATTAGTAATAATTGATCTATGTTCTGGATTAACATTCAAAATTTCTTCTAAGTAGCAGCTGGCTTTTCTAATCTAAAGCATTATTTGTTTAATAATTTTCATTTGACTCCCCCAATTTTTTTTTATAAAATGTTATCAACCAATTAAATAAAATGTCAAAGACCCAACAGCTTCATCCATGGCTCCATTTTTTTATTCCTCGATAATATCCGCAAATATTAAATCTGCCGACTATTATCTATGGATATAAATTGTTATAGTATGATCCAAACATACCTCAATAACTTAAACACACATAAATGCTACCTTGAAAACAGCCACGGATAACGAACTTTGTGATCTTAAATTTACCTTTATTGGTGCCAACTAACATATGAGTTTTGGGACAAGCAATCTTAAACTCAATTGATCGGGTCGAATCCGACCGAAGTACATATAAATGATGCTTTAAATAATCTTTACGCACAAGAAATGGATTCATATGAAGATCACATCAAAGAAGGCAAAAGCTGTGAGCAAAATCATCCATTCATTTGCAAACTTGCTTCAAACATAGACATAAATGCACGATAACACATAATTCCATCAGAACAAAACAACATGAAAATGAAAAAAATCATAAATAAAACAACTTTACAAAACCAAGAAAAGTAAGTGAAAAGTCCAACTATCTCTTCCCACATTTTTGGATATCAACAGAACCAACAGCAGCAGCACTTCTTTTCTTCTTTCTCCTCAGCTTGTCAGACAAGAATGCTTTCTCCAGCTGCTCCACCCTTTGAGACAACGCACTCAACAACCGACTCTGCATTTCGTTCCTCTCAAACAACATCTCCATCAACCCCATCATCTTCCTATTATCCTCCATCATCCTCTCTACCAACTCCTTGCTCCTTTTGTTCTCCCCGCATTCTTCCTTACTACTACTACTATACCTATTCACCCCTTCCTTCTCATTATTAGCCTCTTCTTCGACTGCTACATTCTCATGATTACCAAACGAATCCGTTTGACTCTGACCCCGACTTGTTTCCATGCTCTCCTCATCCATTTCACCTTTACTTGCTACAACAACACTTGCTTGATTTTGCGGAATCGCATCCGATTCACTCAAACGAAGCACACACTCTGCATCGTTACTTATTTCATTATGATTTTCTAACTCTAAAGTTTGATTGCAATTATTAGCAACAGAATCAGTAATACCTTGACTTTGATCATCTGCTTCGACATTGTTTGAATCTTTGGATTGATCACCCGAAACAATGGCGTCAACCAAATCCTGTACCGCAATTGCCTTTTTAATAACGGATTTCCTGAAATCCCTCACACAAGAATCCACTCCTCTTATTGAATCCAACCTAAGAAGCAAGCTCATCAACATCTCGTTCACTTTCAATCTCTGCTTTGAATCATTCCGAATCAAATCGATAGTTTCAGTCATGGAAACACTCCGCTCGACGTCATTCACTTGCTCCCTTATTGCCCTGATCTTCTCCACGCTTTTTCTCACCAGAAATCCCCTAAATACCTTCTGGATCTTGATAGCCGAGTCGGATCTGCCCCGCTCCAAACCAACGAAATGCACAGGGATCGACACTGTCTTGGGCTTCAAGGGCTGAGGCGGTGAGGCTTTGGGCTTGACCTGCAGGGGAATCCCTCTAAGGCATTTCTCATACAGAGGGTGAGACGACGCATCCCATGGGTTTTGGAAAAAAGGAAATTCCATTAGTCGGGTTTTGATGAAATTGATCGCAAGGAAATTTCGCGAGAGCTTTTGTTGTTTAAGCGTTTTTGATGGAAGTAAATTCTGGGGTACTTCCAATTTGATGGATTTATTGATACAGGAACGCGGGCGTAGGGTACTTGTGGATTTTATGGTCCAATTCAAGAAGCAGAAAGGTGGAATCTGGAAGTTGCCCGAACATTCTAGGGAGATACTGTTTTTTTTTTTTTTTTTTGCTTTTGTTATTTTTGTTTTTTAAGCCGGTCCTGGTGAGATATTTTTTGTGGACGAAGCTCTCGATTCCTCGAGATAACTATCGATTCTTCTATTTGACCGCGCCTACGCTGGCTCCCACGCCTTTTACTTGAAGGAAAGTCCATTGCCCAATTGCCAATTCAATCAGAAGTATCAAAATATTTAGCCCAAGTGACATACACAACTAAAATCACGTAACTCTCAAATTTTACAACAAACACTACCGATCATCTTGATCAAAGTTTAAAAATTCAGTCAACTTACTAAAATTTAAATTTAATTCAATTCAATTTCATAAAAAATTTAAAAATTAAAATACAATTCAATTTAAAATCTAAATAATTTAAAATTAAAACGATTTGAGCTCAAATTGAATCGAATTATAATTTTAAAAAGACTCAAATTTAAATAAATATAATTTTATTTTGAAAATATTAGTTTAATATAAAATAATAGGTGAAACATAAATTATTATTTGTAATTTTATGACTTACTATTATTATTTTTGAGTATGATAAAGGATGCACCATACAGGCATTTGCCTTGTGAAAAATTAAAAAATAAAAGAAGTTCGTTGTTATTATATATAGTCTTAACGTATTAAGAATTAAAATCTTAATCAATCGGCTGTAAAATCTTTAGTTTAAATCAAATTGTTGGATTGAATAAACAGTATGTTTGTTGAATTTTTTATAAACAAATTTGTGGTATTGTTATTATTATAACAACCTTAAATTATACTAAAATAGCTTTTTAAATATATAATGATCTCCTAAATAAATTAATAAAATATTATATTAATTATTACAATCTTATAATAAAATTTAAAATAAATTTTATTTTAATTACCCTCGATATACCTATGATGATGTTATAATATTTTATGATTATACATATTATTTAAAATAAAAGTGATATTTTATTTTAAAAGTATAATCCATTTTTATGTAATTTAGATCAAAGTATATAAAATATATAGTTAATGATAATAAGTGATTTTTGTTATAATGTATGTTATAGTAATATTTTATTATGTAACTTAGTTGAAGTATATAATCTCTTATCATTATGCACGTTATTTTAGGTTAAATGGGTTGGTTTTCTTTCAAATATATAATGTCTTAAATCTTATCATGTATTTTTTTAAAGTATATAAGATAAATCATTGATATATGTAGTGCGTAATACTATGTTGTAATAAAACATTTACAAATATGTAAATTGGTTGAGACAACAATTTCTAGCATACGATAATAGTTGTTTAAGTAAAAGCGCTCAAATCTAAAAATTGAGTTAAATAAATATTTATTTTTAAATTTAAAATTATAATGTTTATGTTTATGTTTATTTTTAAATATTATTTATTTTCTACATTTCAATAATCTTAATTAAATAAAAATCAATCAAATAATTTATTTACATTTTATCTAATTTAATTTTAAAATTAATAAATTAAACTTAAATTATTTGAATCCATAAAACTTGAATATCAACTCAAAAATAATCAGATACTTAAGATGCGAATTAATCATATCAATTGACTTGATCTGAAACTAATCAAACCGGTTCTAATTTGCTCCAATTGAGTTAATGGGTTTAACTTTGCTTGAGCTACCACCTTAAATTGGGCTAATGGGTTTAACTTTACTTCATTAACCACCTTAAATTGGGCGGATGGGCTTAACTTTGCACCAGTAAAATTATGGAAAACATATAAGGGTAACGATGGATTAACCAAAATTGCCTTCAAATTTCCATCGAATGTGATAGCTATAGTTGAAAAAATTGCATCGAATCAATCGGTTGATTCAAAAATTAATAATTTTATTATTAAAAAATTAAATTTTAATTAAATTGACCTAAAATCATTTCAACTAGTAAAAAACTGTTTGAAAAATTTATTTTTCATATTTTTTAATTTTTTTAAAAAATATTTTTTGTATTTAATAAAATTTGAACCCATAACTTTTTAAAATTATACTAAAAACTAGTTTATTTTTTATTAATAATTGAATATATTTAATATTTATATAATATTAAAATTCTTTTAAACATGTTTAAAATCTTATTTAAACTAATTGACCATTTTAACCAATTCGAGAACAAGAGGTCACATTGGTTTGACCTCCGGTCTTGCTTTTTAATGTTGGTGATGGGAGCTTCTAGGATGCGTTTCTTAAGGAACGCTTCCCATTAGCTTCAATGGCAACCGGTTTAACTGGTTGCCTTAATTTTTATTTAATTTTTTTACATATATTATTATATAATAATACATAAAATTATTATAATTACTTAAATATATTATAAGTTACATAAAGCATTATCATTAAAAAAAAATTTTAGAATTACCAATAAATATTATAATTATATAAATTATTTTATCTATTACATAAATTATTATGATTGTTAATATAATTTAATATTACAAGTTTTTGTTATAATTACACATATACATTATTTACGTACATAAATTATAATAAAAATTAATAAAAGTTGTAATATATAAACTTATTACATTTACATAAAATTTTATAAATTACAAAAATTTATTATAATTAGGTAATAAAAAAGAGTACTACATAAAACATTATAATTATATAAATTATATTATCTATTACACATGTATATTATCATAGCCAATGTGAATAAGTATTACATAAATATTATAATTACACATATACATTATTACTTACAGAAATTATGATAAAAGATAATAAAAGTTATAATATATAAATTTATTATATTTACATAAAAATTTTATAAGTTACATAAATATATTATCAACAGGTAATAAAAAGTACTATATCAGAAAATATTATAGTTACATAAATTATATTATCCATAACATACATTTATTACCATAGGTAATATAAATACGTATTAAATATTTTTATATAATTTGTGTTATATGTAATGTATTTGTGTAAAGAATCTTTGAAGGTAATGTATGTATGTAATTTGTTACATACAAATATTAACGAATTTATATACAAACGTTACAGATTTACATAAAAACATTACTAAATCTGTAATATATGTATATAAAATATTTCTTTAAAAAAATTAATTATAATTTTCTAGAAATTGTTTTTTATTATTTATTAAATATATCATGTGTGTGGGAAATTAATTTTTGTAGTAATTTTTTAAGTAAAAAATTTTCATATTTTTTGAAGATAAAATTTATATTTTTTTATTAGTTGGTCAAATTACAACTAAATATTATGAAGCTTACATAGAAATATTACAATTTATTTAATGTTTATAGGTAATTTATATTATATGTAATGTATTTATGTAAAAAATCTTTAAAGGTAATGTTTGTATATTATTTGTTACATACAAACATTACTGGATGGCAAACAGACATTAAAAGTTTTACATAAAAATATAATGAAATCTATAATATATTATTTAAAATATTCTTTTGAGAAAATTAACTTTAATTTTTTCAAAATTATATTTTATTTTTTATTAAATATATTATATATGAAGGTTTACATAAAAACAAGCTCGACAACTATCTATGCAGGCTCGAATTTAAACCAGTGATAGAACTTCTATCAAGAGTTCACCATAAAATATATTATATATACCCATCTTCATCCTACACACATACACACATATATATATATATATATATATATATTATATGGGAAGTTAATTCCCTTGTAAAAAAATCAACTCCTCTTTTTTATATTATATATACAATATATATTTTATTAAATGCTAAGCTACTGAAAAGGCAAACAGCAAGGAAATACTTAGGGAGAATTACAAAAAGGTAAAAGGTAATAATAAGTATTAAAAAATAAAAATAAAAAAATAATTTTAAAATAGAAAATAATAATTATTAAAATTATTAATAAGGAACTGTGATTATCATTTTGCTTTTATTTTTCATTTTATCTTTTAGCTGCCTTTCTCTCTGGCAGTAATTTAGTGGAGGCTATAAATTATATGTATTAAATTATAATATACATTGTTTATTATTTATTTTTTATTTACAATCTTCAGGATTAAAAATTTTTACCCAAACAAAGATCTCCAAAGATAGTGAGTTATTATTATCTCACTATACAAGAATAATCAACTGTATTTTTTATTTTTTGCTTATAAGTTTACTCATTTGTTTCTATTAGAATGTCATCCTCTCACTGTACAAGAATAATCAGCTTTAGCATATATAAAGCCATGCTCAAGGTGATGTCGATCATACATGAGCACGACTATTTTATATATGTGCTTTACATTTAGTTATAGTGTATCTTACATCTAGTTATAGTGAGTCATACAATTAGTTATAGGAAGTCGTACATTTAGTAATTATTTTTTAATATAAAATATTTTTAATATTTTATTATATATTATATATTATAAAATATATTATTATATTATTTTTATAATATTATATATTATTTTATATATTATAGTATAATATATATTATTTTAAATTTTTTAAAAATGATTTGGATTTAATAGTAAATATTTTTTAATTTTTAATATTATAGAAAATTTTGATGTCAAAGATTTTCATTTCAGTCATAAATAAAAATTTTATTTCAAAACAGAAGATTGTAATAAAAGGTATTACGGAAACTAGATAATGCACAACCACAACGTGGGTGAAAAAAATAAAGAGTGAGTTAAATAAATTATATATTAAAATAAATTTATCTAATTAATTGAAGAATTATTATGAAGATTTATAAATGAAAGGACATAATCCAAATTTCACCTAGATGTTAGGAAATTTACAAAAAATTTTGATGTCAAAGATTTTCATTTCAGTCATAGATAAAAAATTTTATTTAAAGAAACAAGATTGTAATAAAAGGTATTTAAGGAAACTAGGTATTGCACAGCCATAATATGGGTGAAAAAAAGTAAAGAGCGAGTTGAAAAAATTATATGTTAAAATAAATTTATCTAGTTACGTAAAACATTGATATTTTTTTAAAATAAGAATGTTATTTGATGATGTCATATTGCTATAGTTTTTTAGATGAAATAAATAAACACCTTTAATTGTATTTTGTATTATATGTTTATTTTTGTAATTTAGTAAATTTATTAATTGAGTTCATCCTTTATTAACATGTGACAACAACTTTATTACTTCTTTAAATATAACTAGCTTTTGTGGCACATGTGAATACATGTCAAATTTTATCTTCAACATCAAACAAATAAATAACTAAAGAGAAAAGTAAACTATATAGAGGACAATTACATGATGTGGACATCTATATTTTATTCGGATTTTTAAATTTGCTATTTCTTTTCTTAGTCCCCAAATTCTTGAAAAGACCTTCCTCGAAAATTTTGTGCCCTGATTTAAGGTTGATAATAAAGTTTTGATTTAGGAATTGAAAACCAAGCTTTAGGGGTAAAATGGTCTTTCGCCAAGCACAAGGCATTTTTGGAACAAAATTATCAGTTTATGAGTAGACAGTGAAGTCTCGATTTAGAAGTCTTTGTTTATAGTGCTTGATTTTAACTTAGTGGTCATGGCAATTTAAAAGTATTTGAATACCTTTCCCATCTCAAGTTACAAGGTGACTAGAGTTACCTAAGGGTAATCAAATTCCCCCATGGTTTAAACAAATATGAGCCCAAAGTCCTTCCGTTAGTCCAATCAAACATTTCTTAAGGCAATTTCGATATTCTTGTAGATATTTGAACATGCCTACATGAAAGAAACACATTCATGCAATAGGGCCTTTTATTTCTTTATTTTGTTTTTGGGGTGATTTGTAAGTCTTTTAATCAGATTTTATAAAAAACAAAAATAAAAATAAAAATAAAAATAAAAATGAATTTCTAAGTGCTAGGCCAAACTATCGAGGAGTACTATCATTTTTCTAAATTAAAAGGTATTGTCCATGTTTAAATTTTTTAAGAAAGGGATTATGTCAACATTAAATAAAAAAAATCATCTAATCTCATCCAAACTACCAAGGACATTAGGCGACAGCTCGATGCGAGGTGTTGATTTAATCTTTCACTTTAAAAAAAATCATATAAGACATGTCGTAACATATCCTTATGCAAATCCTAGCACCTCAGAGTTGAAAAAATCTCGTGTTTCAGAATGGGGCCCTAATCATCATAATGAATTGGTCACTCAATCTTCCCATATGATATTACGAGATGACTGAGAAATAGAAGTTGTCACTAATCTTTTTAGGCTAGGTGTGATAGGACACCTATTAAAATCAATCCCTTTAAAGTTTGAAACTAATTTTTTTTTTCAAAGAATTAATTTTAGTGTTTGCATTAAAGTCTGAAGAAAGAATTGGATTCAGGAGTCGATTACGCATGAGAACGGATTAACCTCACAATACTTGAAAATTGATAAAAACTAATCGTATGTTATTCCAAGTTTGATTTTTTCGGTCTTAATTTTCAATATTCAACAATAATCCTATAATAAATTATAATGAAAATTGAAAATGATAATCTAGAATTTTATTAAAAATTTTATGAACTCCTCAAAGTTGGGTGGAAATAGACTTTTTACATTTTAAACATTTTTTGGTTTTTATGTCTTTGAAAAAGATATTTTAAATTAAGTACAAATTTCAACATCTTCCTTATTGGAATTGCCAAAGATTCAGGAAAAGATCATAACTCAAAAATATTGCCTTAATTTCTAGAAAGCAAAAGTAATAAATGAGACTGACTCAGAATATATCTTGTGACCAATATTGAATACTTGAAGTAGTTAAGAAATGGTCAGAGACTAGCTTAGAATCATATCATGATTCAAAAGAAAAAAGTTTTAATAAAAATTTAATAAAATCTAAAAATAAGGGACAAAATAATTTTATTGAAACAAATTTTCAAAAAGTATTAAAAACAAAATAATTTAAAATTGAGTAAAATTCACTAATTATTAGAAAATAGGACACTTTCTATAAGTTTTTCAAAAATAGGTAAAATGATGAAATTAAAAATCAAGTTCAAAATATTTTTTGTGAAGTTGCAAACCTTATGACAAACCTTTAGGAACCTACCACTCGACAATCATATGCCTTTAGGCTCGTAAGAAAACACTACCAACACCTATTTTGAGATATTTGAATACCTCGAAAAGCATCGAGATGAAATCCTAAAATTAATGTCCTTTTCCTGAAAACAGAGATAGCTTTGACCTCTGTTGCTTCTTAAATTTTTTTTCCAATTCAATTGGACTCCAAAAGTTACAAATAAAATACAGTTGGAAAGGTAATTCAATAAGGTTTCAAATAAAAATATTTTAAAATACCTAGAAATTCATTAACAAGATAAAAATATTCTTTCAATCATGTTTGGTCATAAAAAACATAACGCTCAAACAACAAACAAAGAAAAAATTGTTACTTGCACAAATGAACTCCAAATTTGACTTATTATATGCTGTTGGAAAGTTTATTCAATTTACCTGAATAGAAAAACAATAACAAATTACATAAAATCATTTACTAGGTCGAAAATGGGACAATTTACACTCTAGTCGCTAGATATAAAAAACCTAAGCAGTAGACGATGAAAAATTTTATCCATGACTTGCTCAGATGATCTCCAAATTTGACATATATATGCTGTTGTAAAGTTTATTCAATTCACTTGAATAGAAAAATAATAACAAATTCCATAAAATCATTTATTAGGTTGAAAATGGACAATTTACACTCTGGTTGCTAGATATAGAAAACCTAAGTAGTAGACGATGAAAAATGTATTCATGACTTAAACAACCTCCAAATCATATGTATAATAGTTTTTTAGAAAGATTGTTCAATTTAGTTTACAGTAAAAATGCTACAAAATTGAAGAAAATCATTCATGGGTGAAAATATTTTTTAACCAGACCTGACTACAAATAAAAATAGTTAGAACAAGGAAATGAGCACTTTCGACTCTATAGATTGATGCTTAATCTTTTTGAGTCCAATATTTGGACATTCAAATGTCCATAAGTAGGGCATCAGGAAGAATAATATGACATAATGAAAATCACACCAAAATTAGAACAAAACTCCATACGATAACTAGGACAAGTTATACTGAAAACATAAATGTGACATCTGAATGTTTTGCTTTTGTTTCTTTTTCTTTTCTCTCCTTTGGAGGTTCTTTCTAAACAGTTATGAGGAATTCTAATGTCCTTTTATTGGTTTTGGAAATTAAATCCAAATAACAACCAAATTTTACTAGACTTACTAAACATAATGCCTTAGGGCTTATCAAAAGGCTTACTACTAAACAAACTTAAAATGAACAAGCAATTCATCTAACACCAGTTAAACTAATCTAATTCTCATCAACAAAAAAAAGAGTTCCATCCCATTACAACATTGCCTAATCCAATCTAAGAAAACTTAAGCTCAAATTTCACCATGAATTAGCCAAAGCTAGATCAAATTACATGAACACTAGCAAAATCATGAAGCAAAACAAGAAACCTCATCGAGTCACTTTAGTTAAACCTATGTCTAGAATTATTAAGCTCACATTTAATCTATAAACATATTAATCAGACATAACATCAATGATAATGAATGGAACTTTCAAGATTAACAAGAATATTGTTAGCTATATTAGCTTAGAATTAATTTAGTTTTGATATAACAAAAACTTAAGCTTAATTAGTTTGTAGTTAAATATTTTCAACCTAGTATTTTTTTTGAATTATTTTGAATATACTTTGAAAAATACTAGAATGTTTCTAACTCCTCAACTTACTCAAAAATGTATTCATAATGCATATATTAGTATAAAACATTTTTAGGATTCATTTTACAAGTTTTTAAAGTTAAGAAAGCCATTTTAAAAATAATTTTCATATGAATGTATTCATACCTCAACTTTTTGTATCAATATAATGCTTGGTAGTAGTTAAACTAAGTTGAAACCCTTATCTCCACTGAAATACTTAGCCATAATATTGATATAATAAGGAATATACTAATGCACTATTGAATTGCATCGATACAATTGTGCTAATGATCATATTTTGTATGCTTTACATGCAATGTATCGATACATCATCGTGGGGAACACCAAGAAATCATATTGATGTAGTTTCCAATAGCTCTAAATCTTAGAAATTAATTCCCAACAGCCATAAACCCATACTAAGGTATAAATAAGTTTCACCAATACTCCTAAAAGAAAAATTTAAGAAGAGTATGAGCACATAGTCAAATCCTTTAATTATTCTATCTTCAAATTATGTATAGTATAAATTCTTCCTATCTTTATATTTCTTTGTAAATTTTATCATTAGAATTCTTAATCTTTGTACCTAAATTCTTGCAAACACTTACTGTCACTATATGCCCATTACCTGATCGCTCGGATGGATGATCCTGACTTAAAAAAGTGTATCCCTTTAGTTGGGAATTTGAATTGAAACATAAGACGGCCTTATGATTGGAGATGAATTGCTTGTCTAACTCATCTGTGATGGCCACCATGAAGTGGCCAACTACTTGGAGTCACTACTGATCATTTTATGTTAGGCATGATCTAACGCCTATTAAAACCAATATTTTTGAGTTACGAAATTTAAAATACTGATTTTATGGTTTGAGCATACCAAAGTTTTTTAAAAAGTGTTTGAGAGTCGGTTACAAGTGAAGAGGGATTAGCACCCCTATGACGCCTTAAATCATACCATCTAGCTATAAATTATCTCAGTTTCGATTTTTTCAATTTTTATACAGTCATTATTCATACATAATTTACCTTTTTATGATGCAATTTTAGAAAAATTGAAACCAAGCTTTTATCATAAGATTATATGTCTTTATGTAGCATAAAAAAAAGGAAAAACATAAAGTTTTTGATAAAATGGTTTCTGAATTAATTTAAAAAAAGGATATTCTACATCAAGGACTAGAGGGATATTGACATAGAACATGGCCTCAAATTTTATGCAGCTCAATTTTTTAAAAAATGGATCCAAAATTATCATCAAGAAAAGAAATGTGGTAGCAAGGTGAAGAGAAGGATAATAATTAACTCATAAAATAAAACATACAAAACAAAAAGTGGAGGGACAGTTAAGATGTATCTCATAATTGTCCTTGGTTATTAAGAAATAACCAAAATAGCAATCTTGAGATGCGTTTAGACTCATGGGTCACAAAAGCATGAAAACAAAAGTCCTGGCAAGAATATCCTAGGTTGTTTAGGAGAGAGAAAAATTTAGATTTTTTAGTAAAGATTTGGAAAATGGCTTTGGAGTATCTTTTTACAAAAAGGCAAGGTTGGAGTATCCCCATAGAGAAAACTTTGAGTAATTTTTAGAAATTGGAATGTTTTTGGATAATTTTTGGCAAAAACATAGATTTTAAATTAGAACTGATAATTTAAACAAGACAAAATCAATTTTAAAAAATGATTGGGCCTTGACTCAAGCCTAATGAGACCCGTGTTATGACACATGACTCCATAAAGAATTAAGCTAGTTTATTCCAAAGGCATCTAAATGCCTTAAAGAGATGATTTGGGAAAATTCATTAATTTCTTAAGTTCAAAAATAGGGGATAGCATCACACTGTCCACTTTTCTAATTTATTTTGGATTGATTTGAAGGTTTCTAGAGGAAACAAGACACCATTAGAAAGATAACTCGATTAGGATTAATATAAAAAATATTCCAAAAATCCTAGAAATTGCTTTCTAGGATGAATTAATTTTTAAAATCAGGTTTGGTTTGATGTTGATAGCACATGTTGGGGAAAAGGTGCAGTAAATTTTGAAAAATCATCCCATGCTTATTTGGAATTGTTACATGGTAAACGATACCTTTGTAGAAAAAAAATTTCATGAAATTTTTAAAAAATATTTAAAAAATCTAGAAAAATCATTTGATGGGCCTAAATGGCCTAAATAAAATATAAATCGCTGATTCTAAGGTTCAAGATAGCGAAGGTTTGAAAAGTCATAACTCTCACATCCAGAATGATTTGAGAGCAAATGAGATACCGTTAGAAAGCAAGTTAACACCTTTAAGGGAAAAATATTAGAAATTTTCATTAAAATCACTTAAGGTCTGAAAATATTTTTTCAAGTTGGATTTATGTGTTGTCAATACCAAAAAAAAGGTTTTCAGTTTGAAGCTTCCTAATCATGTGCAAAGGTTCTAAACATCTGAATATCTATAATTTTAGGTCTATGGTAGTGGAGCAACGGACCAATCCAAATCCCAAAAGGTAGGCAAATAAGTTGCCAATTATCTATGTCATCGAGTCATTACATAAGGCTCTAATCAAAGACTTAAAACATTTTTTGGATTTTGTTGGGCTTAAAAATAGAATATATTTTGCCTACTAAGGCCATGGATCCAATATTTAATCTTAATTTATCCCTAAGATTGGAGAACCAATGGATTGAAAACATTAAATCCATGTTAGTTTTCACTAATTGAAGTTAACATAGTTTAGCTTGGGATTTTTTGAAAATAGATTTTCTTGTAAGCAATCAAAGAGGCATTTTAACAAACATGTGATAAACTAAACATAATAGAAGCATCAAACATGAATGAGCATTCAAAACAACAAGATAACTTACATTAAATCAATTAAACATGCTTGAACTACATCATAATGCATGGTCACCCATAGAATACTAGGATAAGCATTTTAGCATAGATTAAACATGGAAACATGATAAAACATGGTTAAAATGCAAGAACAGAGGCTATTTTATATATGGCATTTTTGGTTATCCAAGCATCATCAAGGTATTAAGAAGGTCATTTAAATCCTAAAACTACCACAATGAAGACCACAATAATGCATGAGAGTCATAATAAGGTCATGGTTACATGGATATGGCTTACTAAATGATGGAAATGATAAAAAGCAAAAAAAGAAAATGGAGAAGAGATGGAAGTTATACCAAGAAGCTTTAACTCCTAGCTCTGTCTTTAAGCAGCAAACCAAACAATTTGAGCTCATTTTTTCCCCCCTTTTACTATGGATTAGCAAGAAAAGAATGAAAAGAATGAGCTTTTAGTTATGGTATCTATGAAGGGGAGTCTGGAGGATAGAAATAAAGGAAATAAAAAGTTTTAGAAAGGTTTTAGGAGGGGTGAAGGGGGAGCTACGGGAATAGAGCATTGTTTAAGGGCAAAATGTTTTGGAGGCTGATATAATAGTAATGAATATCACTTTCATTGAGCATGAAAATCACAATATATAGGACTGCATTTTAACCATCAAAATAACCTAGCGAAAGGGGCATTTTGGGCATTGGTTATGTACCATTTAATGAGTCATGGTAATAGGAGGTGGGTTTACAACATTTGATTGATTAATCTCAATTCTTGCAAATAAATAAAACCATGCATGACTAATCAAATAAGTAATCTTACATTTTTCTATCATTAAATTAGATTTTAACATGAGATGTCCTCTTGCTAACCTTAATTAATCTCTCTAAAATGTGTTAATCTAATGCTCAAGTGCTAAAATAAATTTCATATGATGTGGATGGCACTATATATGATATTGGATGATTTTTGGTGCCAAAATCATGGCCAAATACAAGTTTTAATTCAATGGAATAAGGGGTAAAAAGTGTCTCAAACTATGTCGAAACTATAGTGTGTATTTTTATAAAATCCATATTATCAATAGATTTTAGGTATCAATACAATAACCTATGTATCGATACATTGTGGCCAAAATCATGATTTCAGCTATGATATAAGCCTATGTTGATACACTAACTTATGTATCAATACACTGACTTATGTATTAATGCATTGCCTTTTTATATCAATATAAATAGTGAAATTTTGAATTTTGATGACATGTAGGTCCTCTATTGATACATGGAGGCTATGTATTGATACATGCATGTAAAGATATGGATTTTTCATACCTTTGACTCTTTGAACACTTTATCTTGGTCAAGAATGGTGGGAAACTAACTCATGCTCCTCTGACTAACTCTGATGGTGCCTTAAATAATTACCTTTAATGCCTTAGGTGTTGGCTCAGATAAAATAAGGTGCCACAACTGCCCCTTTTTAGCCATTATTGAGTATTAGGAATAGGGCAAAGACAAATAAACACTTTGTCTAAGGTGGAATGATACCTTAAGTGTCTACAATAAAATAAAACCTAATTAACATTTCGCCATGATAGGTATGGTATGTTGGCGGCTATTCTAAGAAACATGTAAATCTAAATAAGTTTTTATAGGGTTTAACCTTTCTACTAGGCTTTTAGGTTTTCTAAAGTTTGATTCCCTAGATAAAAGCTAGCAAATATGGACCTTGGCTGGATAAATACCCAATTCTTTATGGATAGCCATGATAGGTGTCTAGCTTTTTATGGATTGACTCAATAAGTGCCTAATTCTTTTAGATAGACTCAATAGGAGCCCAATTCTGTAAGGACAAGCTTGATAGGTTTTAGCTCTTTGTGGATTGACTCGATAAGTGCCTAACTCTTTATGGACAGATTCGGTAGGTGCCCAGTTCTTTGTGTACAGATGTTGATAAGTGCCTAATTTTTATGGATAGACTTAGTAAGTGCCCAACTCTTTATGGATATATTCAATAGTTGCCTAGCTCTTTGTGGATAGACTTGAAAGGTGCCTAGCTTTTTGTGAGAGACTTGATAGATGTCTAGCTCTTTGCATACTGAAAGGGTAAGCATCAAACTCTTTGTAGAGTAAAGGGGTAGGCTTCTAAATCTTTGTGGACTAAGGCAAATTGCATTAAGATACTTTAATTGGATGGATTTTTGATTCATGAACTTGTGAGGGTCAAGGGATTTTACTTAGAGTCTCTCGAGGCTTTTTAGATGTAGGAATTTATATATGGGGGGTACTTTGCTAGTTTGGGACTTTTGAAGTCAAGAGCTTGTACCTAAAAATTTGTTAACTATTTTGTGAATGATGTATAAAGATGCGAATGCATGCTTGAATGATGCAGATGATGCATTTATAAGCCTAATTTGGTAATTAATGGTGACATTTCAAATTACCCTCTATCTAAAAGTTTTATCAATATTTTCTTATTCTAAGGTACACTAATCTTGTTTTTGATGTCCAAAGGCTCTAAATGGTTCATTTTTAAAAGGTAAAAATGGCTTGTGATTTGTGAAGAAAGGTTTTTGAGCTTGTTTGGCTCGTGTTTAGGATTTCATCCTAGGCTCATTTTTTGGCTTGATTTAAAAGGTTGTTTTATATAGTGTAGATGGATTGATCAAGGTTTTCAATTGCTGATGTTAAGGGTTAGAAATAAAATTTTTTAGCTTTTATCTTTTGGCTAAAGTTTGCTAGGGAGAAAATCTTTAAATGTGTTTCAAGAATAACGAGGTCTAATGGATAAGACCGGCTATTGTTTCAAGGTTTTTTTTCAGCCTTTAGTTTTGAAAAGATTTTCCTATAAAATCTTTGTCTCTTTCAAAGTAATGCTAGGAAATCCGATTATTAGTTCTGTACATCTATCAAGTATTATCAATTAAATGATAACCATAATGTAATATGAAATATAAGTGTGACGAAAAGGGAATTAAAAGAGAAACAAGTGATTATATTTTATTCTAAAAAAGAGAAAAGTATAATTCATGAATAATTATGAGATATACAATGAGATATTAGGGATAGATTTTTTGGGCAATTGGTGCCCTTTTATACTAAAACATGGATCTTTCACTTAGCGTTTTTAGAGATCTTTCTTGAGTGATTAATCTTTTTGGTATTAGTCAATCTTTGAAGAAACCCCTTGGATCACCTTATCATGTGGTGGTTAACTCGAGCTTAGGTAGGCATCACTTTTTCTCTTAGGGTTTGGGTAGAATTGGTGTTTGGTAGGCTACATTAGGGTAGAATAGGTACGTTAAGTCATGATTTAGTGTTTTGATCACGATATGATAGGTAAATCGGGTTGATAGTCGTGATTTGATTAGGTTTGAGCAAGAGTAAGCTTTGGTTGCTTAAGCTGGCATTTTTGGTTTTCAACTCAAGCAGGTTGTTTACCTAGAAACCTTTTTAGGTTTTTATTCGAGGGCTTTTTTTAAGGATTACAGGGCACCCTTTTGGGTTTTCATCCTAAAATCCTTTTCAGGCATAGTATTTTTTTTACAGAATTAGAGTTGACAGGGTTAAGCAAGTCTTTGCCATCTATCTCGGTTAAGATTAAAGCTCTACCAAAAAAGGCTTATTTTACCATGTAAGGTCTTTTTTAATTTGAGGTCCATTTTCCTCGAGTATCTTTATGGATTAGGAGGATCTTTTTAAGCACTAAATCACCTTTTTAAATCTAGTAAGGACAAACTTTCTTATTATGGGCTCTTATCATACACTTTTGGTATATTTGCCTATGATAGATAGTTTTTACCTTTTTATCATCAATGATATTAAGTTGCTAGCTTCAGTCTTTCACCCATTTGTCTTCTTTAAGTTGTAATTCCATTAATACCCTGAGTGAAGGTATCTCAACCTCAATAAGTAAAACAAACTTCATGCTGTGAACTAGGGAAAACATGGTAGCACCCATAAAATTTTGAACTACTATGCAGTAGGCATTTAGTGTAAAGGGTAGCTTTCAGTGCTAGTCCTTATATGTTTTAGCTATTTTCTTAACTATTTTCTTAATACTTTTGTTGGCTATTTCAACTGCTCGATCATTTTTGAGCGATATGACATCGAATTATGATGCTAAATTTTGAATTGAGAACACACTACTTGCGTCATTTTGTTGTTCAAGTTGCATGCATTATTGTAATGATTTGTTTAGGTAGTCCATATCGGCAAACGATGTCCCGTTTCACAAATTTACACATAACAGATTTGGTGACATTGGCAAATGAAGCTACTTTTACCTATTCGGTGAAATACTTAATGATGACCAAAATAAACTGATGCTCATTGGAAGCTTAAGCGGTGATGTGTCTGATCATATCTATGCCCTATAAGAAAGGTGATATGCACAGGTGATGTGGTACATGAATTTTGCATGCCTAGATTTAGCACTTATGGCATTTTCGAGCATAGCAGATTTAATCTTTCTCGAGTGTCAACCAATAGTAGCCTGATCTCATGATTTGTTTGGCCATTTTGTGTCCACTGGCATGTGTGCCATAAATTCCTTTATGGACTTCTTCTAGGATTTTCTTAGCTTACCTAATCCTAGCTTTCTTGTATAGGACCTTACTATCTAGAATGAAAGTTGTAGCTATTCTTTGGATGGTTCTCTTGTCGATTCATGTTTAGGGTACCGTTAGTCCTTAATGTATCAGATGATGTCATGGTACCATTGTAATCCATCTCCTTCCTCTTTTATTATTTTGCAATGTGCCAAGGTTTCATGGTGCTCATTTGGATGGGTGTAACCTTTAACTTTCAGTTTACTTTGAACATGCAAGGCAAAGTTGCCAAAGCATTGGCCATTTGGTTTCCTCCTTAGGTAAATGCTAGAAGCAGATTTCATCAAATTGTTGTCCTAGTTTATAGATTAGCTTCTCATGTTGGACTAGCTTAGCATGCCAAGTTTCTTATTCTTTTCAAAGTTAATAAATTATTAGGGTTGAATCCTCAAACACTTGCAGTATTCTGATACCCTTTTCAATGGTGGCATGAAGCCTTATGACAAGCCTCATATTCGGCTATGTTGTTGCTACAATCAAAATTCAATCTAGCAATGGAGGATAATAATTTTTGTTAAGTGAGATCAGAATTGCCCTGACTCTATGCCCTAATACATTTAAAGCTATATTAAAATATATTTTCTAGAGTTATCCATAATTAGTGGTATATTCTGCCTCAGATATGAACATTGGGTCATCATTTTGGAATTTCAAACCCAATGGTTTGTAGTCATGTACCACTCGACTTGCCAAGAAGTCAGTTATCGCACTACCTTTAATGGCTTTCTAATTCACATAGGTGATATATTACTTGAAAATAAGACTTGCTATTTGGCTAACTTCCATAACAAAGTAAAGCCCTCACATAATTGCTTGATTGGATTAAGTTTGGTGATTACCCACATGGTTTGGTATAGCATATATTGCTTTAACCTTCGAGATATCTAAACCAGAGCATAATGTAGTTTCTTAACTCTGGAGTAGTTATTATCACACTTTGTAAATTTCTTGTTCAAGTAGTAGACAGCTTGTTCTTTCTTACCCGACTCATCATGTTCGCCCAATACACTGCCTATAGACTTGTTAAAAACTAATAGATATAGGATTAAAAGCTGATCGGACATGGGTGGCGCAAGTACTGGCAGGTTCAATAAGTAATGTTTGACCTCGTCGAAAGCCTTTTAGCACTTATCATCCAATTTCCAGGGGTTTTGTTTTTTAAGTAGTTAAAAGATCGGATCGTATTTGTCTATTAGTTGGGACATAATCTAGCTACATAGTTTAGTTTTCCTAAGAAACTTTTCACCTCTTTTTGAGCACGAGCTGGTGGTAGGTTCTAAATAACATTAACTTTGTTGAGAGCAAACTCTATCCCTCTTTCACTCACAATAAAGAACAATAGGTTACCAAAGTTACACTAAAGGTGCATTTAGCAGGGTTTAGCTTGAGTTGGTATTTAAGCAGTCATTTAAAGAGTTTTCAAAGATTAGGAACATGTTCACTCTCTTTTGGTGATTTAGTGATCATACCATCCATAAAGACTTCTATTTCCTTGTGCATGAGTCATAGAATAACGTTATGATTGTTCTCTAAAATGTCAATCTAGCACTCTTAAGTCCAAAAAACATAATTTTGTAGTAGAAGGCCCCTCACGCCATAAAATTCATTTTCTCCATGTCCTTGAATACCATTTTAGTTTACTTATAGCCTGAAAATTTGTCCATGAAAGAGAATAGGGAATTCTTGGAGGTGTTGTCTACTAGAGTGCTAATGTAAGGTCAAGGGAAATTGTATTTCAGACTAGCCCAGTTTAAATCCTTGTAGTTTACACATATCCATGCCTTACCATTTTTTTAGGGATCGGGACTATGTTGGCTATCCATTCAAGATAATTAGCTACTTTAAGAAATCTTGCATTGACTTGCTTCTTCATTTCTTCTTTAATTTTTAAAAGCATTGCCAATTTTATTCTCTTAAGCTTTTGTTATAAGGTTTACATTTAGGTTGTAGGGGAAGTTAGTAAACCACAATATTAGTGTCCAACTTAGGCATGTCTTGGTAAGACCAAACGAATACATCTTGATATTCTTGGGAAAGGTTTATCAATTCTGTTTGGGTTGATAGGCTTATAGATGTTCCAATCTTAACTTCTTTTCGATCTCCCTCTATTCTGAGATTTATGGTTTTAATAGGTTTCGGATGGAACAAGATCTATTTCTTTTCCTACCCAATTAACCTTAGCAGATCTAGTGGCATAAGGCTTTCCTAGGAATCCCCCTTAGACTCAACCTTGTTTATGCAGATCGGTTACTCAAAATTGATTTCAGAATCTCAGCAATGATATTCATGTCATTTTCATTCGACTACCTAAAATTTGTAAAAAGAAAAACATAATACATAATACCAATGGTGAAAAATATATATCAAAAAGTCTAAGAGTTGATAAAAAATGAAATGCATCGTACTTAGTCATTTTTATTAATAATACTTAATAAGAAAACATCCATATAAAGGATCTTACAATGTTTTTGGGCAAAAGCATGTCAATTTATTTCTTAGCATTATTTTAAATGAGATCCAAATAGTATAAGAATTTTTGTTTCTATCCAAATGCTTGAAATAAACCCTGGAGGGCATAAACAGGTCTCATAATCTGTTGCTAACATTCCTGGCTCATCAATTGCATTGATAAAGAAATCCTCAAATGCCTTTCTTAATACAATCATAACAATGTTGGAGGCAGTTCCTCCTTGATTTGAATTAATGCATCCTCTCAAACAAAAGCATTCTTGTATCAGTAGGAACACCATTGGTTCTCATCCAAAATCTTGACCCAATACATGGGCCATTTTTTTCTCACAGTTTTTTTGGGTTTGCTTTCTCTATTTCTGTGCATTAAGCTTGAACCCCAAGCCTCTCTTGTTAATTTGATTGGTGAATTTTAGAGCTTTGGCAACTCCTTGAACTTCCCAAGTCTTTCTCCAACTAGAGCACATTTGCTGAAATCAACTTAACACCAATGTAAGTATTCCTTAGTAAATAAGGCTTAACCATTGGCAAAGCCTTCTTAACATAACTAGCATTGATAAACTTGAATGACTAAAAAAAAGATTTTAGGACATCCCCATTAGGCTCAATATACGAGGCATCAGTTAAGGTAGCAAAAATAATATCCTTTTTCCCTTTAATACTAATGACTTTTTTTATTACAAACTTTAATTTCTAATGGAAAGAAGATGGCGCTGCCACCCTAAAGTGGATCCAGGGCCTCCATAATAGCTTATTATGTGATGGAGTATGTCCATCACATAAAAGTTTATTTCATAGGTGCATGGGCCAGTTTGAAGTTGGACGGTGATGTTTCCCACAGCCTCTTTGTAGGTCCCATTAAACACTCGCATAACCATGCGACTATGCTTGATATAAGATCATCAATGGAGAGCTTATTTAAATAAGAAACGAGCATTATTTTCAAGGATGACCATCGATGAAACCTTAGACAATGTGTTGCCTTTACAGTAAGTAGTGATATGGAAAGCTTTGTGATTTCCTCTCCCTCCATGTTGGATCTCATTATCTCTGAAAGAAATGTAGTTGTTGACAGTGATATTGGTTACCAACCAGTCCAACTTGCCTACGGGGATATCATGAGGCACATATACTTCATAAGAAACTTTTAAGAGGGCATTCTTATGTGATTCCAATATCAAGAGTAGTGAGAGTACTGATATCTTTACCGGCTGGTTATTTAACTAGTCAATGATACTGTATTCACTGTGTTTGATGAACTTAGGGAACTCTATTGCTTTCTTCTCATCTATGAGCTTTTTGATGGCTATCGAATTTGATTCTTTTGCTATCTTCTTTAGTGCTTAAGGGACAAGGGCAGTGTTCTCTTTTTGAGTCTTATCTTCTAATTAGCCAGGGCATAGCATCTACCACTATGAGTTAGGTGGTTTATCCCTAAGAGGTCCATGTTAGCAGGTCTTTGAATAGACTCTGTGATGATCATAGTTTTACTTTCATACTTCTAAAGGCCTACCTTATCCTTTTTATAATGAAAAGGGGATGGGAGATGGATGACCATTTCTTATGGCAATTAATAAGGACAACCTTGACATCAGGTTGGTTAGTAAACAAGATCACCTTATGATATAAAGAGGGCTCTTCCCTTCCTTATCTGTGGCATTGATAGACATACTTATGTCTTCATTTCTCTCTTTGTAGAATTCAATTTTCCAGCAATTCGTCATCCATAGAACCATCTCTAGGAAATTAGAGCAGTGTTGCAAACTGTGCCTTTGTCTACAGTGGTAGCAAAAGGATTCAATGCTTTTTCACTCTAACCTTCGATTTCTAATACTATCTCAGTTTTCACAAAGGCTTGTCATACTCTGCTCATTGGTGTTTTAACCTATATGATGTTCCTTTTAACCCAATAACTTTTTCCATCAATCACTATGTTTACCCTTGACTTTATATGCTTTAAAAGTGGATTGGTTCCAATGTTAGGTTTTAACCTTTGTTCAACCATAATCATGCCCTTTTCTAGCAGACGTTGCACCTTTATTTTGATCTAGATGCAATTCTAAATGGAGTTGCCTTATGCCTCGACATGGTATTCACAATAAGGATTTTCATCATACCACTTAGGATATAGAGGTGTGTAGACACCTTATTTTGTTTGGGCTAATTTTTAACAATCTAGGACATGGGCATAAGAAAAAGTATTTTGAGGAGGTCAAGAAGGCCTATGGATCATATCAAAGGTAAATACAAAGATGTGGCTTTAAAAGATATAGTTCAAGGTGTCCGGGGATAAAAGATATAAGAAAATTCATAATTTTGCTTGAATGTATCGATACATGGTTCTCATGTATCGATACAATGCTCCAACAGGCCAAAAATTTGAAATGTCCCCAATTGTATCGATACAACATGTAAGTGTATCGATACATGAGCTTATGTATCGATGCAGGAGCTCATGTATCGATACTAGGCCAACCCAAGACCAAAACACGCATTCTGTAAAGAAATGTATTGATACATAGCAACATGTATCAATATAATGGTTCATAGTATCGATACAATGATCATTGTATCGATAAAATGTTTATTGTATCGATACACTCAAGGTTTTTGGACCAAATGTGTCGATACATTCTGCAATGTATCAATGCATTCAGGCTATTTTCTATGGTCGAGCATTTTTGACTCATCCACCATTAATCCAAAACTCAATTTTAACTTTTTTTTTTTGCATCATAAAAGATTAAAATGCATATCAGATTATGAATTTAGACTTTTGAATTAATCAAAACATTTTTTGAAGTCTAAATTGGATCAAAGAGGTCAACGTCACATGATCACCCTACTCCTCCCTAGTTTGTTGACCAAGATCACCATCAGCCACCCTATTTGCTGGAAAATCATTTCAACATTTAAACCAGCCACCCTATGTCCATCATATTGGCAGTAAGTTGCTCCCTATAGCCATTCTATAGCCACCAAGCTGACATCACTTTGTCTCCCTTGAGAAATGGCCAAAAATACCTCCAATTTGGCTCCAAAATGCTAGTATAAATAGACCACTTATATCCTAGCTAAAAAGGGTTAGATTCTAACTTGTTTTCAGCTTCCAAAACACAGTCCTACATCAAGAAAACTAAAATCCCTTAGCTCCTTACTCACCACTCAAAAATGGCCCCAAAACACTCATTGCCAACCATTACACATTCTAAAAATCACCCTCATCCATACCAGAACCAAAACCTCATTGTTTCTCTCTTTTTCTTGTGTATTAACAATAAGGAAATGAGGGAAATTCAAGCCATCTCTACTGCTCCAACTATTTGGACAAAATTGAAGTCTTATTGGTATAACTTCTTATTTTATAACTTTTATTTTTTATTTTCAGTGCCTTTATCATTTTAGTAAGCTCTTCATGTTTCCATCACCCTCTTAGGATTATCATGCATTATTGTGGCTCCTGGTTGTGGTAGTTTAGTATTTGGATGCCTTAATGCCCCTTTGATGTGTAAAATGCCTCATTTCATCCTCATTATTTTGATAGCTCTTGCTCATGCATTTTATGCCATATCCATGCATCTTGTTATCCTTAATCCACGTAGGAATCATTAGCCTAACACATTTCAAGCACATTTACACATTAGCTTGCATGCATCATTGTCATCTTCAGCATCCATAACATTTTTTTGTCAAAGCGCATAACATTTTATTTGTTTAGACCATTGGTAAAGTTAGAACCCCATTCATGTTATGTGCCATCCCTTTGTATGTTTGTTGTCTTCTTCTTGTCAAAGTGCATGTCTGAAGGCTGTAAAAAAAAAACCAATTTTCAAACCTCTCCAAGCCAAGCATGTTAACCTTAACCAATGAGGATTAGCATAAACTTAGCATTTTCCTCAAAGCTAGCAAAAAAAATCTTGGGGAAAATCAGGTTTTTTAGATCTGAAATCTTGATTAAACTAGCTTAAAACTTCTAATTTTTAGACAAAAATGGCCTTGCACTTGTTCCTTAAATGTTTGTGCCTTGTTCTTAAGTCTAAATCATAAGTGGTATGATTAACAGGCTATTTCATTGTCTCAAACTACTCCGGGGCTGTGAAAATAAGTTTGTGACACTCATGCCACTCTTTCCCTTCAATCACGGATGTTCGAATGTCAATGACTCAAGTTTGGACCCGTAAACAAAAAGAAAATAAGAAATATCCCCTACTTTGCTTTGTCCACTGCTAGCAGCACAATTGTTGCAAATCGAAAAATCACTTTAAAATCCAAAATGATTTTTCATGAATTTTATAATATTTTTCTCTGAAAGTGTGTTAAAATATCTTTAAAACGATGTCTTGTTCATCTCTAGATCAGTCTGGATGAAAGAGTTATGATTTTTCAAACCTAGACTATCTAGTATCCCTAGAGTAAACAAAAAGCATTTTGGTTGGGCCCTTTCAAACCCACTAAACGATTTTTCCAAATTATTTAAACATTTTTCCTAAAAGGTTCTTAAAATTCCCTTTTTGGAAAGGTATTGTTTGTAATTTTATAATACCAAACGAGTCCAGGGTGATTTTTCAAATTTTGACACACCCTGCCCTCTGTATGCTCTGCCGTAATGTAATGAATCTGAATTTGAAAATTTTTCCCTCAGAATGTGACTTTTTGGGATATGGAGAATATTTTTAGGCTAACCCTTGTCGAGTTACCTTTATAACGATATCTTGTCCACCCTCTAAAGCCTTCAAACCAATTTAGAATAAATTCGAGAAGCTGGATAGCGTGATGCTATCCCTGGTTTTCAGTTATGGTCAAAATTGAGTTATTTTCTCAAATTTCATCTCGAGACATTCGAATGTCTCCGTATCACCCTATCAGACTTGAGAACATGCTTTGACCTCCCATAGGTATCAAGGCAGAAATATATTTAACATCTTTACCATCCTTATTTACAATAATTTCTTTTGCCAAAAGTTGTCGAAACACTCACATATTTCCTAAATCACAAAGTTTTGTCAACTTAAGTTTTCCAACTCGACTTCTCTAAAGAGTGTCAGACGTGTCACTTTTAAGGATACTCTAACCTTGATCTTACGAGGGGATACTCCAACCCCGCTTTTCAAAATTATCGAGATTGAAATATCTTCCTTTGTCAAAATGATTTGTCATCCATGGGGATACTCCAACCCTGACCTTTCGAGGGGATACTCCAACCCTGCTTTTCAAAATTATCAAGATTAAAAAATCCTCCTTTGTCAAAATTATTCATCATCCACGGGGTACTCCAACCCTACCTTTTTGAAGGAATACTCCAACCCTATCTTTCAACTATAATTAATTTTTTTCCTCCTTCTCTGACTTCCATGAATGTGTCAAACAAATCTCGTTCAATCAAGCAACCCAGATGCATCTCGAAAATTATTGATTCTGTTATTCCCAAATAATCGATGCCAATTGCGAGATAAATTCCAATAGTCCATTCCTTTTCTTTATCATTGCATTGAATGATCCATGTTTTGTTACTTCATTTGTTGCCTTACTAATGTGATTTCTTTGTGATGATTATTTGCATTCATGTTTTCAAATCATTTCAAATAAAATTAAAGGTAATGTTCTGTGTGAGTATCTCTCTAGTGCCCAATGCAGAACATTCCATTTTCAAAGTAAAATCCAGAGGTTATTTTGTTGAAAATTTCTATATTCCCTATCTTTTTAGGGCATATATGAGATTAAATCTTTTTCATCAAAACCTAGATTTGTATTTCTATAAGATTCATGTTATATCAAAATAGTGATGAGGTAAGATTGAAAGAATTGAAATCGAGAGAAGACATAGCTAGTAAGGTACCAATTTTGGGCATCGTGAAGAGGTTTGTACCTCATTGTGCGTAACCAACTTTTGAACCCAAATGACGAATGTTTGTACTACGTAGACCACAAGATCGATATTTTGAGTTTCGTAACTCAAAACATAGGTTTCAATAGGCATTCAGCCATGCCTAGCCTGAAATGATCGGTGGCAACTCCATGCGTTGGCCATTTCGTGATGGTCATCCGAGACCAATAAGATAAGCGATTCATCTTATGGTCCCTTTCATTGTATCACAAGTTAAAAATCTATACATTCTCATTCTTATCACATCGCAAAAGAAAAGTCTTGGTCAAAAAGATATTTCCAAGTTAAAAAAATATTCTAAGTCATACGCACCCATAGATCTGCGAGGATCCACCCTGAGATATGTTGCGACAGCTGGGCAACTCCATTAGGGATTGTCTAGAGAGTTAGCCAATAATTAGCCATGTCTTGCTAGGTTCCTGATTCTTTTGATCTTCGGTCATTATTTAACTATGACCCTTTTTCATTTTGTCAACTAATCTTTTATTTGGCATGATTGTCAGGATTGTCTTATTTTCAAATGATCATCAGTTTAATAAAAATGGTAATACGGAAGTAAACAAAAACGTTTGATCATTTCCCTATCACACACCATGCACTTGCATATGCATTAGTGTCCTGCCAAACTCCTTGGCATGGTTATAACCTAGTCATTAGGAGCAAGTGAGCTATCCGCCTTCATAAGTAACCCTCCGCATAGGCATGGCAATAACTTTTCGAATGTAAATTACCTATGTCTCTCGTGAGTAACCCTCTGCATTTTCATGGGGAAATACATCTAATAGATCAAACTTGTTCTGCCAAACCCTCGATGGGTCTACAATCAAGGTCCCTTGACTGTCCTTACCGGACAGAAAAATAATTCGGATACCTATTTAGGGTCAACTTAAACCTCATATAGTGAGCCCTACTAGCTAAACCATGTCAAACCATACTGGAACGCTGCTAGAATACCCAGAGAATAAGGTCACTCGAGGAAACATTCCTAACCTTTACTCTTAATTACCATAATTATGTAGGTGAAAAAGAGTATACAATTGTCACCCGCATATGCATTTTTATCATTTATCAAGGCATGCCATCGTGCTACCTGAACGATAGCTAACCTTTGTAAATAAGTGATGGTGAACCAAAAACCATCATTCACAATGTCTAAACTGTAAGTTGTTATGCTGTCGGAGTCACGGCTTAACATGCATCTACACTAGTGGTGATAAACGAATATTACTACTGGTCGGTTATTTTTCCATCAAAATAAGATATTGCATCACCTCATGAAGGGCATATTGCATCTTGGCATGTTGATACACTACCCATTTCTTGTCTCACCACCTTGGTTGAGACATATTATGAATATTTTTCTCTGATGTTCTCAAATTCTTTAATTTCTTACATTTGTCTTTTATACATTTCACTAACTCATTTCCCTTTGTTTATGTTCTGGCGCATGCATCATCTCATCATAATTATCATGACCATAATTATTTTGGGATAATTGTTCTAGTTCGGTGTTCAGCAAGGGACCTTTTTATGGCTCTTTAAAAGATGTTATCGACGAAGCTAATCCAAGATTCAATTGTCTCCAATGCATATGCATATTTACTTTCACCTTTTTTACATTTGCATTAATCATTCATTATCTTAACTCATCGTTGCATCATAAACACTCATTAATAAATACATTTTCAAGTAAAAGTCTAATACGGGAATTGGGCCATAAAAGTGCAAGGGACTCTGAGGTTAATTAGGAAAACGAAACCTAACATCCTGCATCGCTACAACACTCAATGTCGCAAACAAATCATGGAGAGTGATCATGAAGCTCGTATTGAGCGACTTGAGCTAATGGTTAAGGAATCACAAGACGAGATGCTCCATCAACAATGCAAAATGCAAGCTCAAATCGTGAAACTTATGGAACTAATGACAGCCTCTGTGAAAGAAAAATGGCAAGCCAGTACTGCTAAAATAAGGAATGATTCTCCCAACGCAGAAAATCCCCCTGCCAATAATCCAGAACTTGCCTAAGAGGAAGCTAGACAAAAATAATGGCCCGTTCCACCACCTGCCACTCACGCTCTACCAGTCATCTATTTAAATCCCATTGCGGTAGGTCAATTTATTCCCAGTACTCAAGGGGTGAATGCAGGAGTCTCATCGGTAGATCTGATAACCCTTGACCATGAGGAACCTGAGAAACAAAAGGTCAAAAGTCCACCATGACTGCGAAAAAAGTGAACAAATTCCAGCTACTAGAAAAACACCTCCAAGATATTAAGGGGAGTGACAAATTCGGAGCTCTTGACGCACAATCGCTGTTTTTGGTGTCTAACCTTATCATTCCCTCGAAGTTTAAAGTCCCAGAGTTTGAGAAGTTTAATAGAACCACCGACCCTTCCATCCATGTCTGAATATACTTACAAAAGATGGTTGGGTATGAGAAAGATCAAAAGCTCCTTATCCGTTGCTTCCAGCATAGCCTCACTGGGGTGGCAGCTCGATGGTATATGAAGCTAGACAATGTCAAAATCCAATCATAGGCCAACTTGGCTATGGCCTTTCTAAATCAATACTAGCATGTGTCAGATTGGGTGCCAAATCAACTTTCCCTGATGAATTTCGAGAATAGATCCACTAAAAGTTTCAGGCAATATGCCTAAAAATGGAGAGAAAAAGTAGCCCTAGTCCAGCCTCCCCTTACAAAAAAAGAGATGACAGTCACTTTTATTCATACCTTACGTGCCCCTTATTATTGGAAGCTCATAGGAAATGCCACTAAGAAATTCGTAGACTTAGTTCTCTTCAGAGAAATGATTGATACCGCCATCAAGAGTGGTAGAATATCTACTAGGGAAATAGCTAGATAGAGTGAGAAGCCCATTGCCAGTAAGAAGAAGGAAGAATAGGCCAATGCCATAAATTATGCTAGCTCGTCTCAGCCAAGACAGCGTCAAGCACCCAACCCTCGCTACTCAAGAACACCACATTCTTATCCCATCACAATATCATCGTAGCTAATTTATGCCACAACTTATAACCCACCATTTGCAATCCCATCAAACCCACCACAAAGCTACGCTCCACAAGTCCACCAAAATACCAATCGAACAACCAATAACGCACCTGGCAACCGAGGTGCAAATAAACCAAGACAATATTTTGATCCCATCCCTATGACCTATAAAGAGCTCTATCAAACCTTGTTCCAAAATCATTTAGTGGCCCAATCTCTGTCCTAGAAAAGAAGCCACCATACCCGCAATGGTATAACCCTAATGCCCACTGTGAATACCATGCTGGGGCAACAGGGCATGACATTGAGAACTGCATATATTTCAAATGAAATGTGCAAAATCTAATCAACTCAAAAGTCTTACAATTCAGGATGAACCAAGGACTAAATGTTGGTACCAATCTTTTACCAAACCACAATGAGCTAACTGCAAACATGATCAATACCAAGCTATAGAATTTGTGTCCTTCCACCAAGACTTAATTTTGATAACGGGGTCATGATGGAAGCCTCTGCACTTTTCTTGTCCCTATCATGTAATGTCAAGAAATGAAAACCTACATGCCCTCGTCCAAAGGCAGGTAGGTTTCCTATGTAAGGGGCATCTTTATCAAACATTATCGATTAAATGACTTATGCATATATCATTCCATATTTTATGCCTACATCATTTTTCAATCTTTTTGTCGCAATTACTCTTTTGCTTCCCTTCTTATTTGAATCCCTAAGTTGTGTGTGTGTCTTTTGCAATGCCTATTTCTTTACCCTTTCAGATGTCCTGACAACAGTGACATGGATGTGTCTGATGGGTCTTTGAAGATCGATTTCAAACGATCAATTTGCACTAGTGAAGTTGATTCTGAAGAAGGTTTCGAAGAAAGCTTCGTACCACCAGACCTCTCACAGTTTAAGATCCAGCATCATAATTCTATCCTTATCACCCAAAGATGAATGGGGCAGTCGAGGTTACCAATAAAAACATCTAAAAGAATAGTTAAGAAAATGGCCAAGACTTACAAAGACTGGCATGAAAAGCTATCCTTTGCACTTTATGCCTATCAAACCTTAGTTCGAACTTCCACAAGCGTTACCCTATTCTTTTTTATCTATGGGATGAAAGCTATATTGCCCATCGAAGTCGAGATCCCCTTTTTCAGCATCTTGATGGAAACCCAACTTGAAAAAGCTAAATGTGTCAAGAACAGATATGAGCAGCTCAACCTCATCAAGGAAAAATGCATGAAAGCCATCTGTCATGGTTAAATGTATCAAAGACGCATGATCCAAGCCCATGACAAAAAGATGTGCCCACGATAATTTTATCCGAGTGAATTGGTACTGAAAAAGGTCCTCCCAATTCATAAAGATACATGGGGTAAGTGGACCCCAATCAGGAAGGACCATATTTCATAAAGTAAGCCTTCTTTAGAAAGGCCCTAATCTTGTCAGAAATGGACGGCAATGCCTTGCCCAACCCAGTCAACTCAAATTCCATTAAGAAATATTACACATTGAAGGTGAAAACCTTAAAAGGCATCCTTAAAAAAAAAGAAAACAAAAAAAAATAAAAAAACAAAAAAAAATAAAAATAAAAAAAAAACAAAAAAGGGTTCAGATGAAAATCTGAAAAAGGGCATCTAGGTAGCCAACCTGACTACAGTTGAAAACCTGCAAGGGCAACTTGAGAAGATCAATTTTGGTGGGGGCATAAACTGAGAGTACCTACAGGATAATGTAAAGCAATCCTAGAGATCTTTTGAAGATCAGCTTATACTAGTCACATTTATTGTTTGAGAAAGATCCTGAAAAGCACCTAAGGAACATCCATGTCATGAGTGTCAGAGGCATCTTTTGCCCAAAAGATCATACTTCCTGCCACCAAATCACTTGTTTGTCAAATAGTATATCGAGTTATGTCTCTTTGTTATCATGAATAAATATTGCCTTGTTTCTTTTAACCCTTGTACAATTTACATTGCACTGGTCATTTAGTTGATAATATTTGATAATCAGCTAAAATATACATCAGGACATCTCGATGTTACATCAAAAGGAAAAGAAAAGCACAGGAAACTCTACTTAGACTCTGATCATCAAGATCATGCACTTTTCGCATCTAAACACCCACTCGGCATGACCATACACTAGACCATCTTTTGCTTTCACAAGCCACATCTCAAGAAAATCATTTCAAGCTAACCAAAAATTGACCCATGCATTCTATTAGAATCTTATCGAAACAAGAGACATCAATGTAATCAGTTGAATAGTTTCCAAATAATTGATAATGCCTTCTAATTGTCAAGAAAATGACTGAGCCTCCCGAATCAAGAAACGCAACAATCCAAATTCTTGAGAATAAATTTTTAGTCATATCCCCAGTGGAGTTGAGACAACCTACAATCCCCGTTGGATTAGGAACAATTCATCTATAGTTGCATCAAAGATAAATTGTGATCCCTATGAAAGTCTGAATGATGTACAAGGAGAACTACAACTATCTCTCATATTAGACTTCACATCATGCAACCATGATAGCATTTCATGTCATGCACTTATATTACCATTATACATCATCATTTTTACAATATCACTTCAAGCCAGGTTTGCTAAACCTCCAAGGAATTCCTAGTAAGAACTTTGAGCTTTGCAAACCAAGTATTATTCAGGTAAGGTCCTTTTCTTCTTATCACCTCATGTCAAGTAACTACTGTCAAAGTGCTAGTGTCAAGAAATTGTTATCTAGAAACTATCATAAAAAACTTTTTTCGAGAACATTCGTCAAAAGCTTTGTCAAGAATTTTGTCAAGAACTAGCGCCAAAACCCTTTCAGCAGGAAATTTTATCATAAACTTCTGTTAAGAAAAGCTTGTATTAGAAGTTTTATTGAAAACTTTGTCGCCACTTTTTTCAGAGCCCATAAATAAGTGGCACCTTTCCAAAAGCCTACAAGTCAGTGGCACCCTTTCCAAAGCCCACAAATCAGTGGCATCTTTCCAAAAGCCCATAAGTCAATAGTACCCTTTCCAAAGCCCACAAATCGGTGGCACCTTTTACAAAGGCCACAAGTCGGTGGCATCCTTTTCAAAGCCCATAAGTTTGTGGCACCCTTTTCAAGCCCATAAGTCAGTGGCATCTTTTCAAACCCATAAGTCAGTGGCACTCCTTTAAAGACCATAAGTTAGTGGCACCTTTTCAAAGTTCATAAGTTGGTGGCACCTCTTTAAAACCCCACAAGTTAGTGGCACCTCTTAAAAGCCCCTAAGTCAGTGACACCCCATTAAAGCCTATAAGTCAGTGGCACCCTTTTCAAAGCCCACAATTAGTGGCACCTTTCCAAAAGCCCATAAGTCAGTGGCATCTCTTCAAAGCCCATAAGTCAGTGGCACCCTTTTAAAGCCTACAAATTAGTGACACTCTTTTCAAAGCCCAAAAGTCAGTGGCATCTTTTTTAAAGCCCATAAGTCAGTGGCACCTTTTTAAAACCCACACAAGTTGGCAGCACCCAAGTCAAAGCCCACACAAGCTGGTGGCACTTAGTCCAAGTTAAAGGCCACTCGAGCTGGTGGCACCCAAATCTGAGTTAAAGCTTGAAAAAGCTGGCGGCACCTGAGTCAAAGCTCACACGAGCTGGTGGTTACCATGTCTGAGTCAAAGCTTACACAAGCTGAAGGCACCCGAGTCAAAGCCCACATAAGAGTTAAAGCTCGAACAAGTTGGCAACACCTGAGTCAAAGCCCACACGAGCTGGTGGCACCCAAGTCTAAGTCAAAGCCTGCATAAGCTAGTGGCACCCAAGTTAAAGCCCACATGAACTAGTGGCACATAAGTCTGAGTCAAAGCCTGCATAAGCTGACGGCACCTTAGTTAAAGTCCACACGAGCTGGTGGCACCTAAGTTTGAGTCAAAGCTTGTAAAAGCTGGTGGCACTTGAGTTAAAGCCCACACGAACTGGTGACACCCGAGTTTGAGTCAAAGCTCACACAAACTGGTGGCACTTGAGTCAAAGCCCACACGAGCTGGAGGCACCCAAGTCTGAGTCAAAGCCTGCATAAGCTGGTGGCACCCGAGTTAAAGCCCACATGATCTGATGGCACCCAAGTCTGAGTTAAAGCTCGCACAAGCTAGCGACACGCGAATCAAAGCCCACACGAGCTGGTGGCACCCAAGTTTAAGTTAAAGTTTGAACAAGTTAGTGGAACCCACATAAAAAATCCATGATACTCTGCACCTACCTAAGGGGGTCAAACCTTAAAAAACCTAACACCTTAGTGTTATGAGGAGTGTCATTCCACCTTGGACAAAATAGTGTCTATTCATCTTTGCCTTGTTTTTATTCTTAGCAATGCTTAAAGAGGGGCAGCTGTAGTTACCTTATTTTGTCTGGGCTAATTTTTAACAATCTGGGACATAGACATAAGAAAAGTATTTCGAGGAGGTCAATAAGGCCTATGGATCATATCAAAGGTAAATGTAAAAATGTGGCATCAAAGGACGTAGTTCAAGGTGTCCAGGGACAAAAGATATAAAAAAATTTATAATTTTTCTTGAATGTATCGATATATGGTTCTCATGTATCGATACAATGCTTCAACATGCCAAAAATTTGAAATGTCCTTATTTGTATCGATACATGTAAATGTATCGATACATGAGCCTATGTATCAATACATGAGCTCATGTACCGATATTTGGCCAATCTAAAACCAAAACATGCATTTTGTAAAGAAATGTACCAATACATAACAACATGTATTGATAAAATAATTATTGTATCGATACAATGATCATTGTATCGAGATAATGTTCATTATATCGATACACTTACGCTTTTTGGACCAACTGTATTGATACATTCTGCAATGTATCGATACATGCAGGCCATTTTCCACGGTCCGGGCATTTTTGGCTCATCCACCATTGATCCAAAACTTGATTTTAACTCATTTTTTTTGCATCATAAAAGATTAAAACCCATATCAAATTATGAATTTAGACTTTTGAATTAATTAAAACATTTTTTGAAGTCTAAATTGGATAAAAAAGGTCAATGTCACATGGTCACCTTACTCCTCCCTAGTTTATTGACCAAGATCACCATCAGCCACCCTATTTGCTGGAAAATCATTTCAACATTTAAACCAGCCACCCAATGTACATCACATTGGCAGTAAGTTGATCCCTACAGCCATTCTATAGCCACCAATCTGACATCACTTTGTCTCCCTTGAGAAATGGCCAAAAACACCTCCAATTTGGCTCCAAAATGCTGGTATAAATAGGCCACTTATATCTCAGCTAAAAAAGGTTAGATTCTAGCTTGTTTTCAACTTCTAAAACACATTCCTACATAAAAAAAACTAAAATCCCGTACCTCTTCACTCACCACCTAAAAATAGCTCCAAAACACTCATTCCTAGCCATTACACATTCTAAAAATCACACCCATCCATACTAGACCAAAACCTCATTGTTTCTCTCTTTTTCTTGCTTATTAACAACAAGAAAAAGAGAAAAATTCAAGCTATCTCTGTTGCTCCAACTATTTGGACAAAATTAAAGTCTTATTGGTATAACTTCTTATTTTATCACTTTCATTTTTTATTTTTCAGCACCTTCATCATTTTAGTGAGCTCTCTATGTTTCCATTACTCTCTTAGGATTATCATGCATTATTGTGGCTCTTGGTTGTGGTAGTTTAGGATTTGGATGCCTTAATGCCCCTTTGATGCGTAAAATGCCTCATTTCATCCTCATTATTTTGATAGCTTTTGCTCATGCATTTTATGCCATATCTATGCATCTTGTTATCTTTAATCCATGTAGGAATCATTAGCCTAGCACATTTCAAGCACATTTACACATTAGCTTGCATACATCGTTATCATCTTCAGCATCCACAACATTTTTTTGTCAAAGTACATAACATTTTCTTTGTTTAGACCATTGGTAAAGTTAGCATCCCCATTCATGTTATATGCCATCCCCTTGTATGTTTGTTGTCTTTTTTTTGTCAAAGTGCATGCTTAATAACTGTAAAAAGGAACTAATTTTCAAAACCTCCCTAAGCCAAGCATGTTAACCTCAACAAATGAGGATAGCATGAACTTAGCATTTTCCTTAAAGCTAGCAAAAAAAATCTTAGGGAGAATCAAGTTCTGGATCTAGAATCTTGATTAAAGTAGCTCAAAACTTTTGATTTTTTAACAAAAATGGCCTTGCACTTGTTCCTTAAATGTTTGTGCCTTATTCTTGAGTCTAAATCATAAGTGGTTTCATCAATAGGTTATTTCATCATCCCAAACTACTCTGAGGCTGTGCAAATGAGTTCCTAATGCTCATGCCATTCTTTCCCTTCAGTCACGGATGTTTGCATGTAAATGACTCAAGTTGGACCCGTAAACATAAAGAAAATAAGAAATATCCCCTGCTTTGCTTTGTCTGCTGCTAGCAGCACAACTGTTGCAAATTGAAAAATCACTTTAAAATCCCAAATAATTTTTCATGAATTTTATAATATTTTTCCTTAAAATTTTGTCAAAATATCTTTAAAACGAGGTCTTGTTCAGTACGGATGAAATAGTTATGATTTTTCAAACCTAGACTATCAATGATCTCTGGAGTAAATAAAAAGCATTCTAGTTAGGCCCTTTCAGATCCATGAAATGATTTTTCCAAATTTTTTAAACATTTTTTCTAAAAGGCTTATAAAATTCTCTTTTTGGAAAGGTATCGTTTGTAATTTTATGATACCAAACGACTCTGGGGTGATTTTTCAAATTTTGACATACCCTGGCCCCCGTATGCCCTGCTAGTAGTGTAATAAATCCAAACTTGAAAATTTATTCCCCCAAAAAGTAACTTTTTGGGATATTAAGAATATTTTTACATTGACCCTTATTGAGTTACCATTCTAACGGTATCTTGTCCACCCTCTAAAGCCTTCAAACAAATTTAAAATAAATTTGGGAAACAGGATAGCACGATGCTATTCCTTGTTTTCGGTTATGGTCAAAGTTGAGTTATTTTCTCAAATTTTGTCTCGAGACATTTGAATGTCATCGTATCACCCCGATCAAACTCGAGAACATGCTTTGACCTCTTATAGGCTCGTATCAAGGAACAAACATATTTTACATCTTTACCATCCTAATTCACAATAATTTCTTTTGCCAAAAGTTGTTGAAATGCTCACACATTTCCTAAATCATAAAGTTTTGTAAACTTAAGTTTTCCAACTTAACTTCTCTAAAGAGTGTCATATGTGACACTTTTGGGGGTACTCTAACTCCAACCGTTTGAAGGGATACTTTAACTCGACTTTTTAAAATTATCGAGATTGAAAAATCTTCCTTTGTCAAAATGATTTGTCATCCATGTGGATACTCCAACCCCAACCTTCCGAGGGGATACTCTAACCTCGCTTTTCAAAATTGTCAAGATTAAAAAATTCTCCTTTGTCAAAATTATTCGTCATCCATTGGGATACTCCAACCCCACATTTTTGAAAAGATACTCAAACCCTGTCTTTCAATTATAATTAATTTTTTTCCTCCTTCCTAAACTTTCATGAATATGTCAAACAAATCTCGTTCAATCAGGAAACCCAGATGCTATTCTTAAAAATTATTGATTTGGTTATTCCCAAATAATTGATGCCAATTATGAGATAAATTCCAATAGTCCATTCCTTTTCTTTATCATTGCATTGAATGATCTATGTTTTGTTACTTCATTTGTTGCCTTACTAAAGTGATTTCTTTATGATGATTATCTGCATTCATGTTTTCAAATCATTTAAAATAAAATTAAAGGTAATGTTCGGCATGGGTGTCTCTCCAGTGCCCAGAGTGGAATATTCCATTTTCAAAGTAAAATCCAGAGGTCATTTTATTGAAAATTTCTATATTTCCAGTCTCTCTGAAGCGTGTATAAGATTAAGTCTTTTTCATCAAAACCTGGATTTTTATTTCTATAAGATTCATGGTTATATCAAAATAGTGACAAGGTAACACCTGAAGAATCGAAGCTGAGATAAGACATAGCTAGTAAGGTATCGATTTCGAGCATCGCAAAATGGTTCATACCTTATCGTGTGTAACCAACTTCCGAACCCAAACGATGAATCTTTTACTATGTAGACCACGAGATCGATGTTTTGAGTTTCATAACTCAAAACATAGGTTTCAATAGGCATTCGATCATGCCTAGCTTAAAATGATCGGTGGTAACTCCACGCATTGCCATTTTGTGATGGTCATTCAAGACCAATAAGATGAGGGATTCATCTTATGGTCCCTTTCACTGTATCACAAGTTGAGAATCCATACATTCTCATTCTCATCACATCGTGAAAGAAAAATCTCAGTCAAGAAGAGATTTCTAACTCAGAAAAATATTTTAAGTCGCACGCACCTATAGATCTGTGAAGATCTACCCCATGGTACATTACGACAAGGTGATCATAGATTTATGAACACTAAAGCCACCAACTGGCTTACTATTAAATAAAATAAATCTTTTTGTAAGAGTAAAAGAGTGGATCAAAACATTTCCTCTCCTAAGGTGCCTATTGGTTATTAGAGGCTCTAGCATTATTCATGTAGCGAGGTTGAGCACTTTGAGTAGTGTTCTTGGCAAGGTTTGATGCAAAACTCATTTTTTGCTTAAATCTAGTGAGTAGACTAGTTGTGGCATTAGTGAATGAGGATTAAAGCCTTGATAGGCTACATTAGGGAAGTACATACTCTGTATCAGATATGGACTCTACGCGAACTTAGCTTGACTCTCACTATTTGTATTCACTTTTTTCTTTTTAACTTTGGTAATAGTCCTTTTAGTCGAGCTGGATAAATTTCCCCCAGATATCTTGCCGCTCTTTATGGCATTATTGATAACTCACCTGATATGACCATGTTAGCAAAATTCTTTATGGCATTCCTGACTACCCTACAAGGTGTTGATAATAATGACTATCATTTCTTTGTTGGTCAATGGGGTTGAACCTATATCTTCTTCCCTCTATCTTTGAGTGTACTGCCTAAAGCTTTCATTAGCTTTCTCTTCCATCATGAGACAAAGATGATCTAAAGCCCAGTTAGATACATGCTTGTATTGGTCAAGGAAAATATGGACTAGATCTACCAATCTCTAACTTTTAGCCTATCGAGGTCCATATACCATCAAACAGCTGCCTAATTAGGCTATCCTAAAAGCAATAAATCAATAACTCATTCTCTTTATAACTAGACATCTTTTAGTAGTACATATGACAATTAGGTTTATTGTTCCATTGTACTTTTTAAATTATAGTACTTTAAATTTAAGTGGAACAAAAAAGTTAAAAACTCGACTCGAAGATTTGGTCTCTACAAATCTGAATGTCATTTTTTTTAATAACTCAAAGACGTTTTTCTAGCAAGTGATACTTGCTCATATCTTCAATAGTTTTAAAATGTTTTTTTGCATTTTTTTTCTTTTTTTGTTCATCAAGATTTTGAAATATAGGTCTTGTCGGTGATGGGCCCACTCCTTGATACTTAAGAACCAGATGAGGTGTGGTCATTAGGTTAATGTAGATGAACAGTTGAGTCAGTGGGATTGGTGCTACAAGGGGTTGTTATTCATGTGATGCCCCCTCATAAGCATTAGTGCCTTTAGTACCACCATTTGAATCACTTTTAGGATTAGCTGATTCTTCATCCCTATCAATGGTACATGCTTACCTTTATCCTTTAGAGCAATAGCTAATGGCCTTCTCAATTTAGTGACTCGGGTTTATAATTCATCAATTTTACAAAGCATCTTTTCTTAAGCCTTTTGATGCATAACCTCAATTCTCTCTTTACAAGCCTAGTGATTATTTTCCGTTGTTTTTCGATGAAGATAAGTATTATACCAATGCTAAATGTTTGATTTCATGTTTTGAAGACCCTTTCTCTATAGCGTAATGCTAAATTAGACATATTATGATATCATGAATATAACATATGAATGAATAAGAATGAAACCATGTTCATGTCAAAATGTTACATGAATAAGAAAAAATAATGAAAATTTTAAGTTATGTATACGCAAGAAATAGTTGGATTTGGCAATAGCTTTGAAATAAATATCCTCCATATAAGCAAAACATAGTTACAACACTAAGCCTAAAAGTAATCAAATTTGAAAATATCGCATGTGATTACATTGTTTGATTACAAGTTCCAAAAAATTTAACATTTCTATCCACAGTCTCTTATGGGATAAAGTATCGTATTATGGATTTTGTTAACTCGATCTTGTCATCTACATTAGCTTGAGTTACTCGAATTTGTTTAATGAGACATTGGATACATTCCTTATATTTGAATTGAACCTAATCAGCCATGATCTAATTTCAATGCAATTCTCTAGAGGACCTTGATAACTACTCAATCTAGTCTTGCTGCAACGGAAGGAAGTGTTCCAATTATTAAACCTTTGCCATTAGAGTTTCATTGTCAATCCTTCTTTCTTGGAGAACCTATACCTGAGCTACTAGGCTTCTACTTCTCTTATGATAGACTAATGCATTAATGTGAACCCCTACAAGTTCTTCCATAGTTATCTTTACTTGAGCCTTCAAGTATGTAGGTCATCAATGAGAGAAACTAGTTCGACCTTCCAATTGACTATGGATTTGCTAACCCTTTGGTATTTATTTGCCTTTTGGAGTGCCATATAGTCTTTCTTCAAATCTTGGAGGTAGCTTTCTCTTATGCAAATTCTCATTTTAGGATTTCTATCTCAAACAAAAGGTCACTTGCTAGCAGATGAGGAACTCTACTAGTGGGTAATAGCACAGTATCCTTAAATCACCTGGCTATCTAATCCTCATAGGCTGAAGTCATTATTTTTCCCTATTTAGTATGATACAATAGGTTTTCTTCCCTGCATCAAACATTTTTTGCACCTGGTTGGTATGGTTGTCCCTTTTATACTCAAAATCCAACATACCAAGCTCACGAGTGACGGGCACAAACTATTGATAATCAAATTGTCATAAAGCCATGAATGGAGAATAGCTTATGCTTCCCCATAATCCATTAGGTGGCACCCACTGATAAGGCTTACATTTGTACATAAATGAGCTAGGAATGATCCATGGCTCTATCCAAGCTTCTTTACTCTTAAGTTTCTGAATCTTTCACTGATCCTTAGTGGTATCTTATGACCACTACTTTTCCAAAAAACTTGGCAAGGGGACTAAAATTCAACATATATGTCTGTAATAGTCTATTGCCTTGAAAATGACTGAGGAGCCATACATACAAAAGGGATGAACATCTGATGAAGCACACTTTACACCTTTTTCCTTCCAAAATGTAAAGACCAGATAGTCTCTGCTACCATGGCAGGAGTTGGATTGATGCTGTAACTCAACTTTAAACAAATGTCTACTATGACAACCTCTATATGTCTTAAAGCTTTCAAAAATATGATTAGGCCATAGATTACTAGGGCAAAAACATCCTTAACCTTTCTTTTACTGGACTGAATGATTATGGCTGATTCAAGCTATCTTGAGTGATGCATGCATTATTTCCTAGTTTTACTACTTGTAAATCTATCCACTCTTCTTTGACCTTGAGCATACTAGCCAACTTTTTCTTAAAGGGTATGGGCTTTGCTAATTTAGAGTAAATCTTATCAAATTAGGCTTTTTTGATATTAAGCATGGCAGGATATTCTTCTACAATAAGGACCCGTTCCTATTTGTTTAAAGTAAAACACCTATGTGCAAGGTTTTAAAATTGTATAACGGCTTGTAACAGTTTGTAGTCAACTTCAATTTAGGCTGACAAAGCAATATCCTCATAATTTTCTGTGAAGAAGGCTTTATTAGCCTCATCCTAACTATTCCATATATCTTTTAGATCTTGAAGAATAAACTACCTAAAAACAATTTCAGCCCACTCTAGAGTCTTTAGGATGTACTTAGGCCAGAGACTATCCCTATTTTGTCTCTGTTCCCCTTCTAACTTGACTTTGATTGTTTCAAAATCTTTAAATGTTTCACTTGTCACTTACGTAATGGTAAGATACTTGTTAGTAGACATTGCCCCTAGAACCAACTATCTCGAGATTATATAAGATAACATGATGCATGCAACAATGACAACAACAAAAAGTACTAAGTTAGTGTGTATTAAGAATGCATCAAACAAATCATAAAACAAAAATGCTTAGCGACATTATGATTGCTTGGGATAAACATAGAAAAACCATGGGTATTGTCGTTTGCCCATCAAAACCTAACTTGATGCAGATAGCATGATGGCATGTCTGAGTTAAAGTTATAGTAATGATGTCTCAATGGTATGAAAATTAACACTCAGGATGGTGATGATTCACTCTTCATTATCCAATATGTCAAGCCATCCATTAGATAGCATGACATTTTTTTAGGTGGTTTGTCCATAACAAGATTGCACAATGCCTCTTAATACATTATTAAAGACCTAGGTAATGATGTTAGCTCACCATTATCTAGTGGCTGACGAACGTTAAGCCATTAATCGGACAACATAACAACTTACCCTGGCAGATGGTGATACCATGCCTCGAATAAGAGCTTCAGTGACAACATTTGTATGTTATCATTTAAAGGAAACAAAGTAAGTATTAGTTCTCAGTCAGATAGCATAACAAAATGCCTTGATAAATTATTAAGATGGATGACTTCTTTTATGACAAAAAACATAGGCGTTAACAATGATATTTGTTCATAATCACCTATGCAACAATGATAAAATGGAGTAAAAGGTAAGAAGAGTTTCCTTGAGTGTCTTATTCTTTGGGTTATTCTTATCATATGTGTAGTGGAATTTTTAAAATATATTAATCTAATCGTATTAAATCATGTTGTTATATTGTATCAAACCATCTTAATCAGTTACCTGATTTGTAGATCTTTAGGTACTATCCAAGAATTCCTAGATCCATGTGAAAACTTCAACCAACTAGCCTTCACTATTCTCTAATTCTCAAATGGTAGTGTATAGGTACTCTTTGTCTTAATCAATCCCGAATGTATATGGCTTGATTCTTCTTAATGACCTCCTTGCGCTTAGATATTGTGATTAGAAACCTCTAGGTGTGGCCCAAAAGTCTAAAGCAAAACACTAGGTATAAGCTTCTTATTTGCATTAGATAACAAGGTAGCCTCAATTTTAATTTAATTAAAATAATTATTTTATAAATTCCATACAAAACCCATATGTGGTGCTAACCCCAGCATAGGTGCCCACTATAATTTAGCCTAAACCTTAGTGTCCGTAGACAAAATTTTAGCCTAAATTTATTTTATGGAATTTAGCCTGTTTAATCTAAATACTAATTAATTTTGATTAAATTGTTAATTTTATTTAGCCCGATAAATTTCCATAACTCTAGTTCTAATTTAAAATAAAATCATGGCAACTTTATTCGAATAGAATCATTATGTACTAATTATCAAAATAAAATTAACTATAATAAAATAATTAATTTAATCATAAATTAAAATAAATAAATAAAATAAATTTTTAATTTATTTAGAATATTATTCATATTTAATTTATAAATAAATATTTAGACAAGATTTAATAGATATTAAATTAATTGTATAAATAATTGATTTCCCATATATGTTTAATTTAAATTGATTCATATATTTCTCAAAAGATAAATGTAATTAATTTAAATTACTAATTTTTGTCTAAATAAATATTTAATCTCAGTAAATATATATTATAAATAAATAATACCAAAAATATCATTTTAATTTATTTACCCAAGAAAATGCTCACACTCCTTAAGTGAGTGAATCCAGTGTACGACTTTACTATTGAAAATATTTCGTCTTCGAATATTCTGATTAATAACCAGCCGTTAAGGAATTATATTGAGCTAGTGAAGGGACTAATTAGACATATATAATTAGGCTCCAATAATCTATGTATTAGTTATTCTATCTCAAATAATTAGTCATATAATTATTAATCTCAAAGCTATACCACTAAAAAATTGAGATATAAATAGCTTTTTAGTCTAATGACCTTGCCATTTGTGTAAGACCCTCATATGATATCCGTGATCAACTTAAGGTTAGAAGTTTGTTTTACCTACTTGATCACCTTATCTTAAAGTTCTATTATACTGTCCATGCAAAAATGATTGTCCACCACTTGTGAATAATTTATCATTTGACATACATCAATTTTCACTACACCATATAATGCTTTTTAAGGGGATAACCTTAACTTTTTATGAGAGCTATGATTCTATATCTATAAATAAAAGCTTTCATCAAGTATAAGTCATATGCACAAGATACTGAAAAATAATTGTTATGTACAAAAAGGATGAAATGAGGGAATTATAAATAAATAATAACCAAAAATAGAAGAAAGTAAAAATCAGATAAAATTTAACTCTTTAAATAGGAATTCCAGGTGGAGTTACCAAGCTATCACCACGTGCCCATTATTCAATTGCTCAGATGGATGCACTCAACTTAAAAAGGTATATTCCTTGGTTATGAATTTGAATTAGAGCATAATGAGGGCTCATAATTGAAGTAGGGGAGACCATTTGACAAAACGCTCATTTAACCAATCTTGGATAGCCACCATAAAATGGCCAACAACTTGGAGTTACCACCAATCATTTTGAGATAGGTGTGACTAGACACCTACTAAAATCAATATTTTCGAGTTATGAAACTTAAAAAATTGATTTTATGATCTGCGTATACTAGAGTTTGTTAAAAAGGGCTTGGGAGTCAGTTACACATAGGGAAGGATTAGCATCCCATGATGCCCTAAATCGATACCATCTAGCCTTAAATTTTCTCGATTTTGATTTTTTCAATTTTTATCTAGTAATTATTCATACGTAATTCCCTTCTTATGATGCAATTTTAGAAATACTAAATCTGAGCCTTTATAATAAGACTATATCTCTCTATGCAACCCACGAAGGAGGAGAAACATAGAGGTTTTATCCAAATAGTTCTGGATTAATTTAAAAAAGGATATTCTATGTTAAGCACTGGAGGGATATTGACATAAAACATTGCCTTGGATTTTATGAAATTTAATTTTTTAAAAATATGGATGCAAAACTATCTTTGAGAAAAGAAATGTTTTAGTAAGGCGATGAGAAAGATAATAAATAACACTTAAAATAAAACACACAAAAAAAAGGATGTATCTCATAATTATCCTTGATTATTGATAAATAACCAAAATGGCAATTTTGAGACGCGTTTGGACTCGTAGGTCACAAAATACATGAAAATAGAAATTTTGATAAGAACATCTAAGGCGATTTGGGATAGACAAAATTTTGGAATTTTGAGTGAAGATTTGCAAAGCAGGGTTGGAGTATCCCTACATCAAAGTAGGGTTTGAAGTATCCTTTCGAAAAATTAAAGTTAGAGTATCCCCTTAGAAAAGGCAGGTTTGGAGTATCCCCATAAAGAAAACTTTAAGTAAGTTTTGGAAATCGAGATGTTTTTGGATTTTTTTGGTAAACATATATATTTTAAATTAAAACCTACACAAAATTAATTTTTGAAATTAGGTTTGGTTTGGCACTAACAACGTGTGTATGGAAAAGGGTGCAATGAATTTTGAAAAATCGCCCTAAACTCATTTAGAATTTTTTAATCATAAATAATACCTTTCCAGAAAGGGAATTTCATAAAATTTTTAGGGAAATTATTTTAATAAAATCTAAAAAAAATCATCTGATGGGCCTGAATGGTCCATAAAAAATACGAATTGCTGATTTTGGGGGTTCCAAATAGTAAAATTTTATTAAATCATAACTCCCACATTTGGAATGATCTGAGAGCAAATGACATACCGTTGAAAGGTAATTCGACACCCTTCAAGGGAAAATACAAAAAATTTCATAAAAATCATTTCAAATCTAAAAATAATTTTTCAAGTTGGGATTGCTGTGCTATCAATACCAAGATAAAGGATTTTTTATTTGGAGCTTCCTAATCATGTGCAAAGGTTCCAGACATCCAAATGTCTAGAATTTTAGGTCTATGATAGTGGGGTAATGGACCAAACTAAATCTTGAAGATAGGTCAATGAACCACCCATTATTTATGCCATTGAGTCACAACACAATACTCAAGATAAGGCTTTAATCAAACACTTAAAACATTTTTTTTTTGGATTTTGTTGGGCTTAAAAAAATAATTTATTTTATCTATTAAGTTCATGAATCCAAACATTTAAGCTTATTTTATCCCCAAGATTGGAGGACCAATGGATTAAAAACATTAAATCCATGTTAGTCTTCATTGATTAAAGTTAGCATAGATTTAACTTAAGGTTTTTGAAAATAGATTTTTTTTTTCAAGCAAACATCGAGCCATTTTAATAAACATGTGATAAACTAAACATAGTGGATGTATCAAACATGAATGAGCATTCAAAATAGCAAGATAACTCACGTTTAGTCAATCAAACATGCTAGAACTACATCAAAATGCATGGTCATACCCATAACATGCTAGGATGAGCATTTTAGCATGGATTAAACATGGAAAGATGATAGAAACATGACTAAAATGAAAGAATAGAGATTGTTTTGATGTCAAAATGAAATAGGACATTTTTGGTTATCCAAGCATTATCAAGGCATCAAGATGGTCATTAGAATCCTTGAACCATCACAACTAAGGCCATAATAATCCATGAGAGTCCTAATAAGATCATGATCACATGGATATGGCTTACTAAATGATGGAAATGATAAAAAAAATAGAAAATAAAAAGGACTAAAGATGAAAGTTATACCAAGAAGCTTTAACTCCTAGCTTTGTCTTTGAACAGTAAACCAAGCAACTTTGAGCTCACTTTCTTCCCTTTTTTTGCTATGTATTAGCAAGAAAAGAATGAAATTCAGGAGCTTTAGGTTATGGTATTTATGGAGGAGGGTTTCAAGAGTAGAAATAACAAAAATAGGAAGGTTTTGATGGGTTTTAAGAGAGGTGAAGGGGGAGCTACGTGAATAGAGCTTTGATTAAGGGCAAAATGTTTTGGAGGCTAATGTAATAGTAGTGAATATCCCTTTAGTTGAGCATGAAAATTAGATTATATAGGACTACATTCTAGCCATAAAAAATAACCTAGCAAAATAGGCATTTAAGGCATTTGTCATGCATTATTTAATGAGTCATGGTACTAAAAGGTGAATTAAGAACATTTGATTAGTTAATCTAAATTCTTATAGACAAAGAAAACCATGTATGACCTGATCAAATTAGTAATCTCACCGTTTCCCTTCATTAGATTAGATTTTAACATGAAATATCCTCTTACCAACCTTAATAGACCTCACCAAAATATGTTAATCCAATATTTAAGGCTCAAAATAAATTCCATATGATATGGATGGGGTTATGTCTAATATTGGATGATTTTCCATGGCCAAATTTGAGTTTTAATCCAACGAAACAATGGGTAAAAAGTGTCTCAAACTATCGATACAATGAATGTTGTATCAATACATATGGGTAAAAAACCTAGGATATATCTAGACTATCAATTCTGCATTGATACATAGCAGGTTGTATAACTTGAGTATTAATAAATTTTGGCCAAAAGTCATGATTTAAGCTATGAGATAAGCCTGTATCTATACATTTGGCTCATATGTTGATACATTGACTTATGTATCGATACATTGCCTTTCTATATTGATATAAATAGTGGAATTTTGAATTTTGATGATGTAGAGCTCCCATATCGATACACGTAGGCTATGTATAGATACAAGCAAGCAAAAAAATGGATTTTTCATACATTTGACTCTCTAAACACCTTAGCTTAGTTAGGAATGGTGGACAACTGACTCGTGCTCCTTTGAATGACTCTGATGTGCTCTAATTACAACCATTAATGCCTTGGGTGTTGGCCCAGACAAAATAGGGTGTATAAACCTAGCCTTTAGAGGTATGATTTATTTACACAAAATCCTTGTATTAAGGGGAGAGGTTTCTACTTAGCCTTTAAAAATAGTAAAGGTTCTATCTTAGCAATAAGAGATAGAGAGTTAAAGGTTGCTATCTTATCCTTGAAAGATAGGGAGTTGTAAAGGTTATAGTAGTCCTTGAAAAGTAACAATTCATGTTAGTGAATTATAGAACTCCTAGGTAAGTATGGGCTAAGGGAGATGACATAGGCAAAGGAAGCCAAACCTCTATAAATCATTATGTTTGCTTCTCTATCCCTACTCACTTTATTTATTTGTTTCACTGACTTCAACTCTAAATTTTTATTATTAAGATTTCTCAATTTTATAATTAAAGTTTTAATTTGCCAAAGACTTTTATGAAATTAATTCACCCTTTTTGGATTTCATTCACCATAATCTAATAATTGGTATCAAAGCTTTGGTATCTTTTATAGGTTTAACAACCTTGAGCAAAGATTCACTCTCAAAGCTCCATCAAAACGTAGGTGGTGAATTATGGCTATGGGCTAAGAAGGCCATTCCATTGTATGACCTCTTCTCTTCAATGCAGAAGATTATGCTTATTAGAAAACTAAAATGAGGTTGTTTGTACAAGCTAATGATCATAAGGTTTGGAAAGTAATCGTAAATGGATATCTTATTCTAATGAAACAAGTTAGTAACATCTTAGCCTAAAAAAGGATGATGAATAAGATGAAAAAGGACTAAGATGGCACAACTAAATGCAAAAGCCATGCACACTCTATTTTATGATCTTTGTCCTAATGAGTACAATAGAGTATGTACTTATGCTAGTTCCAAACTGCAGACACCTAATTTCATCCGAGTCCCCCTTTTTCCTTTTTAATAATCTTGAATATCCAAGATTGAGGACTTAATGACAACTTTCATTGGGAATGATCTTTTTCAGATGAATCAGACATTCTCAAAACCATTTTATTCATAGTTAAATGGCTGCAAGTTCACGTGATAAAAGAGATAACACTCTGATATCTAATTTTGAATATAGAAGATGAATATTTAAAAGAAAAATGATTTTTTTATCTCTTTGGTCAAAATTTTGAGAATTTGTTTTTGCGAATGATATCGCGGTTAAATTTTTCATTTTTAGAAATTTTTAGAGAATTTTTCATTAAATTTGGAAGTTGACCTTCGTATAATTATATCGATAGTTGTACGATATTTATGCCGATATATACATCGACAAATTAGAACTATTCAAGGAAAAATTCATATTGGCATTTTATACCATAAGAAGTCAGGTTATCCATTTTTGTGACTAATTTTAAATTTTTTATAGTATTGCGAGTTTTATACTAGTAAAATTTTTCTGATAAAATTATTTCGGGTTCTGGATTTTCATCTATACCATTTTGTAAATTAGTATTTTGGATAATAGGTTTTATTTAATTCATTTTTATATAAATTTTAATGGATTTTTTTTTAAATACGAGCTCTTCTTTATCTGTAAAATTTTATGATGGAATTTTCTCAAGTTTTCAACTTCAAAATTCTTTAAAAATTTTCATTTAATTATCATTAATTAGTTTTTTCAAAATTCATTTTATTTTAAAAGTTTTATATTTTCTTCTCGTTTCTAAAATATGAAGTTTTCTACTCCATAAAATTTTTGGGAGCATTTTTCTTGGTTTATAATTTTTTAAAAAATCTTAAAATATTATTATTTAATTTATATTAAATCACTTTTGAAAATTTTAATTTATTTAATAAGTTTAAATTAAAATTTTTCCTACTACCAAAATGCGGAGTTTCTACGCCGTAAAGTTTTCAGTAGGATTTTTTGGAGTTTATAATTTTTAAAATTCTTTAAATATGATTTTTTAATCCCTATTAAATCATTTTGTAAAAATTCAATTTATTTTGTGAGTTTTGCATTTTGTTTGTATATAATAATTTTTCTTGGGAAAGGTTTTTCTCATAAAATTTTATGAGTTTGCTATTTTTAATATTTTGTCTTGTACATAAAAATCTTTTTTATCATTAGATTAAATTAAATTGATCATATGAAATTTTGTTGTAAATACATAGTTTTTAATTTTTACAATTTAGTTCTTATGGTTAATTTTTACGGTATAATTTTACATATTATATACAAATATCACTCGAAATATCTATAGAAATCAATCATATCATGCATAACATCACAAGGAGACAAGAGTTATAACTTTAAATCCAATCAATTTGTCAAAAATCAAATCATATTTCAAACAAATCAAATAAAAAAAGAATAAAAATAAAGAAATTATGACATGTAATAAATGAAAGACAATTCTTAAGGATTTTGGATGGAACCTCACTGCAAAATGGATTTAAAAACCACCATTCTTGCTGTCCACCACCTTAGAAAAAATCAAAGACAAAAATTCTCTCAAACAAAAAGCCTTCCATATTCAAATTTAACCATTTTTCATAGAAATTTTCAAGAAATTTTAAGTTTAAAAGCTTTTCAAGGTAATGTCATCTAAAACTTTTGCAATTTTTGCTTACATCCATTATTTTTTTCTTTAATATGAGTCAAAATCATGTTAAGCTCATGGATTTTATCCATGTTGAAAACATGTTGACAATGATCAATTTCCTATATATTTGTTGATATATTTATTTGTTTTTGAAATATGATTGTTTTTGATGAGATATTAATTTTGTTGAATGTATGTTATATTGTTATCCTTAATATTTTCATGTTAATAGGTTGATCTACATATTTATATATTTATTTTTTTTGTCATTTTATTTTTGTATTTAAACTTGATGATATTTATTCATGTTTATTTTCATGATTTTGTGTTACAAAACATTGATGTATATTTATTTCTTACCTTGGCTGAATTTGATATGAATTGTTAATGATGATTTTGTGCTTATTGTTGCCTTGATTTCATGTTTTTAGCCTATTTTGTAAATAATAGAAATTTTAGGGATTAAATCATAAAATACGTAAACTCTTTTATGACATTTTTGGTTTGGTCAAGAACTTCATGTGCCATGTTTTAGGTGATTTTAACATTTTAAGGGCCATTTTGCAATTTTAGAAAACTGCAAAATATGCAAAAATCATGTTTTATGGCCAAAAATGCTTAGCCAAACCTTTATGTAGATTTTTTTCATGATTTTTGGGTTAATTCTTGGTTGGTTCGATGATTTTTTATGATGATTTTTTCATGTAGGGGTCAAAATACAATTTTGTAAAGTTTAGGGACTAGTTTGCAAAAATAAAAAATTTTTATTTATCATCAAAGGTGTTTGATCGAACCTTCATAAGAATGTTTTCTATGATTTACATGCTAATTTTTTTCATGATTAGTCATATTTTCTGATGATTTATTATGTTTTTTTTATATAGGGGTCAAAATGTAATTTTACAAAGTTTAAGAGTTATTTTGTAAATTGTAGAGAAATTTTTCTTAAAGCCAAGGTGTTTGGCCAAATCATTTTTGGTATTTTTCTGTATTTTTCATATATTTTTGCATGTGATTTTTATGATTTTTAAGATTATTTTATTATGAAGGCACTAAAATGAAAATTTTATAACGCTTAGGGACTAAACAGTAAATTTTTATATTTAGGGCGCAAAATGCCGAAGGTGAATTTTTAGGATTATTTTAGCCTTCCTAGAGCATTTTAAAGTCCATTAAGGTTATCGTGATACTTTCATGTCGAAGGTATACTCTAAGGGTATTTTTGTAATTTTTCTCGTTATGATGCTTTAACGCTAAAATTGAATGTTTAGGATTTATTTAGCCTTTTAAGGTCATTTTAGTGTTCATTAGGGGTATGGGATACTTTCATATCGAAGGTATACCCTAGGGGTATTTTTGTAATTTTTCTTATTGGAATACTTTTATGCCAAAAGTGAATGTTTAGGATTCATTTAGCCTTCTAAGGTCATTTTTGAGTCCTTTAGGGTAGCTGGGATACTTTGTTCGAGTCGAGTCCTAGGTAGTCATTGGGATGTTTTTATGCCAAACATGTGCATTTAGGATAGGTTCATCTTTCTATGATCGTTTTTGAGTCTTTTAAGGTTGCCAAGATATTTTTACGTCGAAGGTACACCTTAGGGCCATTTTGGTATCCTAGGTAGTCATTGGGATGCTTTTATAACAAAGATGTACATTTAGGATAGGTTCGCCTTTTTATAATCCTTTACATGTCCTTTAGGGTTACAAGATACTTTCATGTAGAAGGTATCTCAATAACCCTAGGGCCATTTTGGTAATTTTATGTTAGAACCAAGTCCTATGTGATTACTAAGATACTTTCATGTTAAAAGTACACATTAAGAATAGGTCCATCATATTAAGTCATTTCTAGGTCATAGAGTCCATATTTTTAATAATAAAGTTATTTTTATAAATAAGACAATATCTCTTAATTAAATTTATACGTAGGATTCTTACCAGAATATGTGAGGAATTTTACAGATTATTTTAATAGAGAGATGCCCTTTTTAAATAGAAAGTCAGGATTTTTCAAAAAAAACAAAACCTTTCGTATTTCGCATGGTTCTACAACAAGATACGATAGAGAATTTGTGTCCACTTGGTTACCCAGAAGGGTACGAATAATTGTGTGATTTCAAAATGTAATAAAACCTGACTTCCCTTGAAATAATAAATTTGTTTAATAAATTATTACGAGAATTATAATTAAATATCAATTATTGAAACTGAAAAAAAAAACAAATTTATTTTAACACATGATTAATAAGGTATCGATTGCCGAGCATCATGAGAAGGTCAGTCTTTACATTTGATTGTAATCGGCTCTCGGACCCTTTCAAGCAATCTATGGTATGAGCGCAAACCTCAGAGTTTGTTTTTATGGGTTTCGTAATCCTTAGAATATAAACTTAAGCAGGTGTCTAATCTCACTGGGCTAAAACAATTTAGTGGCGACTCCAAAAAAAATGGTCATTTCATAATGATTTTTCAGAGATGTCGTGTGAGCAATTCATCTTGACAACTCAATCCTTGGGTATGAAAAATAAAGTATAATAATCATGATATAGGCTATTAGAAATAAAAGGAAATAATTATATATAGATATTTATATAGAAATAATGGATACATTCGCCATTTTAAGTCAGGCTGGTTAGAATTCATGTCAGGGCCATGTTACGATAGCTTGGTGACTCTACTGGGGATAGCTAGAGATTTAAGCCTAGAATTAACTATGTGTTAACTAAATTTTGATTAATTTGGTTTCAACCAATATTTAACTATAATTCTCGATATTTTCAAAATAATTTTTTTCATTGTATTTTTGACTTATAAATTTTAATATATATTCTTCATATTTTTCACTAACCCTTTTGTTTCCTTTGCAACATTATTTTTGAGGGGAGTTTAGAATAAGGTTTTTTTACTATTTTTGAAAGTGTTAAGTCATGAAAGGCAAGGTGTTCCCCTACACACACTGTGCAGATTCATATGCATTAGAGTCTCTTCCACATATATGGAAGAGGCATAGGTACCTAATATTTTAGAAGGAGGCACAGTAGCTCTGCCTTCTGAGGTGTTAACTTCTGTTTGGGCTAGTGAAAAGCCTACCAAGTGTAAATGCATATACCTACCCTAGGTGTTAGCCTTATTATAGGCATAGAAAATACAACCACTTGAATTGAACCCTTTTCGACATAAACCTACGATGGTTAAAGATTAGGGTAACTCGTTAGTTCTTTCCAGACTCAAGGAACAATTCAAGAACTTATTTAGATGTCTAACCCAAAACTCATGTAATGAGCTATAGGAGACTCACCTAGTTATAGCCATACCCAGTTCTAAAGGATACTAAATTAGGTACACATAGGGGAACGCTTCTACCCCTTTATTGTTATGACTTGAGTTTCTTTATATTATTAATTGTATGTTGTGTTATTATGATATATTTTACTTTTACTAATTTGTTATATTACGAAAGAGTTTTTTAACTCTTGGCATCACATTTATATATATCCCATGGAAACTTGTAAATTCATTTATGCATCTGCAAAGTTCATTTTCTTATATGTTCATGCATTCATAATTTCCATAATGTATTAATTCATTTCATTTATTGTATTTCAAGAATCAAGAAATGGGTGATAATTCAGAGGCAAAGGTTAATACATTTACATTCATCTAAAAAGAGTTCAACCATAAAGTCCATGGAATGGAAAATTTGCTCAATAGACTAATAAAAAGGGTTGGAGGTTTACATGAAAGAAAAAGGATCACATATTGGAAGTATTAGAATACAAGGGAAATCAAATGATTGTGAAGATAACTTTTTAGGCTACTGGCCAGATTTTATGAATATAGGATTAAAATAATGAATGGAAAAAATGAATGATTAAGGTTCTCAAAAATGCTTTAAAAGCACAACACAGTTAGGAAAATGTAATATTTGCAAGAGCAATTCTTTTTGTTAGTTTGCTTTTGAATTTTGTAAATATGGCTACATATGACCACAATTAGTGGATAAGTTAGAGAATTTTAATAAGTGGTATAATGCTATTGAGTCATGACTCAAATTACTTGGATTCTTGCTTCTACAATAATCTTTATGTCTGTTGAATCATGTCTCATTCACTCATTTATATATTTGTTCATTCATACATTTTTGTTTCATTTATTAACATACATACATGGATAATAAGAAAGATAAATGTTGACAAGATATATGTATTCATGCATATTGATTTAAGTTCTTTATTGATTTAATAAGGGGAAGCAACACGAATCATGAAATGGAAGACATCACAAACTACAAGCTCGATGAAGTTTCTTGGAAGAAGCAAATCTGTTTGCACCCAATAAAATATTATTTATACTCCTGCCAGGGATTTGGGGAAGTACATGCTTAAAGATGATTCTTTAACATTTAAGATATACAGTCAGTGGGCACTAATATTAGTTCCCTTTCATAAGGGGCATATGTAAAAATCATTGCATAAAAACAGAATTAGGGTCCTTAACTTTAACAAGAATGAAAGGTCATACAAAAGCAAAACCATAACTAAAAAATTGTTATTATTACAAATAGTCCCATATCATAACAACATTTCTGTTGAGGATCCAGGGAAGTGCAAGCTAAAAGGCAACCACTTTATGGTGTTCAGTATATGGAAGCCAGTTCCATAATACACATTCATACTAACCAAGGGGCAACGGGTAGCATATATAAGATGAGAAAGTAATTTTATCATAGCTGACAAGACGCTAAGAAGTTGAGAAAATAAGGAAATCCATTCGTACAGTGTCCTTGACCCTAGCTTTTTAATGTTCAGTGACCTCAATAGAATCAGAAGATTTTTTTCATTCCAACAAAACTTGGAAAACTCCCTACCCAAGATGGTATAATTCGAGCGTCAAGGTGCAACACCTTTTGTCTAAAGATTCCATCAACCAATACATGATGTTCAATGTGAAGATAATCTAGAGTATCAACATGATCGGTAGGAGATCACGGGTTACTGTAAATTCCAACTTGGATTAGTTGGATGATTCTTTGCTATGTAATGAGCTTTTGGATTCATCTTCTCTGCTAAGGAATTTAGTAAAGAGTCATATAGTGGTTGTCCTCACGACATGATTATGATGAAAGAAAATAACCATGTATCTTGTGGAATTCTTGATTTTCAGGACTTAGAGTTTGATGTACCTCTTAATGTTCCATTAACTCACCTATAATTCAGCCATAGATGATGGCAATTTAGTGAAATTCTAGGAGTGGGTGGATGACTATTAAGGTTGATTAGTCTAAGGGTCATTAACTTTTTGGTAGTATACCAATCAGGGGTAATTTTTATCCCACTTCAAAATTTTGTACATTTCGTATGAAATAAATTTTGGTTTGTAAATAGTATGCATACTTCACTAACCATGAATTTTGTTCATAATGATTTCCGATATTTAGGATAATGAGAACATTTTGAAAAAATTTTCTTTGTAGGTGATCATCATTAGTTTGAGCTCTCTCAGAAAGGTCCTTCACTTCTTCATATATAATTCTCCCAAACATTTAGCTATAGACCTTTCACTAGTATAGACTTTCCACACCCAAATGTTCTTTTCAATGGATTCCTTGAAGGTTGAACAAATAGGTTATGCTCCTAAAAGATTTAGATATCGATAGTTTGACATGGGTTAAAATAAATTCGAGATTTCCCTTATTTTAATAATCTTTTTCCATAAGTTTCATGACACTCTTCCAAATCCTCAGTTAGGAAGAATGAGACCGTACATAAGCCAAAATCTCCTTTTCCTTTTGAACAAAACCTTTTTAAACCAATTTTTGATACATAAGAAATGAGATCTGACATCTTTTCTAAGCTAATCTAATTTTTTTTCTTAGAGTTCAACTAGTCATTGGTGGCTATGAAGCAAATCATATTGAAGGGCATATCTTAAGCCTTTATTGAGTGTAGTATCATGCTATTGAAGTATTCAAAATGATTTTGCAAAAATAAACTTTTTTCCTAGCAAAATACTTGACCAGTTCAAATGGCTATGTCTAAAATGAAAAATAGCCTTCTTTCTTTTTCTTTTCTTAAATATAGAAAATTATTCCTTTTGCAGTCCCCTTTGAGCCTAATAGTTTATTTTTTCTTGAAACCCTAATCAAGGATCACCCTCCACATTGAGGGGCAAGTGAAGCAAAGCTTCAAGGCAAATTCCATTTTAAAGTTACAAGAAAAACAAGTTAGATGTCATAAAGTAAATTTTGTTGATAGAAGAATGTTTCAAATTTAAAGTTCAAATATTCAAAGTGAAGAATGAAGAAAATGTCAAGTTCATACAGAATGAAGAAAATGTCAAGTTCATACAAAATGAAGAATGAAAAGTTTCGAAGAAAGAGAAAAAAGAAAAAAGAAAAAGTAATGAGGAATCAAGAAAGTAAAGGTAAATAAAGAAATGAAAAAATTTGTTCATCTCTAAAAACATGCCAGAGTCTACTCCTTCTGAAAAAGAGATGATCTTTGATTCAATCATCCTTAAACACTTTATTTGGGCCTATTTAATTTGTTCTTCCTAAACCAAAAACCATGGCTTACATTACGTACCTAGCAAAGTTCATTTCGATCAGACATGTCTATTTGAGTTATCAAGCTACTCCTAGGAAACTTTTCAAAAATTTATCTTTTTGAATCATTTTTAAGTCCTCAATGTAGACACCTTATTTTGTCTAGGCTAATTTTTAGCAATCTGGGGCACGGATGTGAGAGGGGGTGGTTGTCGCCTGGCAAAAAAAGTATTTTAAGGAGGTCAATAAGGCCTATGGATCATATCAAAGATAAATGCAAAGATGTGGCATCAAATGACGTAGTTTAAGGTGTTCGGGGATAAAAGATATGAGAAAATTCATAATTTTACTTGAATGTATCGATACATGGTTCTCATGTATCGATACAATGCTCCAACATGCCAAATATTTGAAATGTCCCTACTTATATCTATACAAATTGTAAATGAATCGATACATGAGCTTATGTATCGATATAGGAGCTCATGTATGGATACTAGGCCATGCTAAGACCAAAATGTGCACTCTGTAAAGAAATGTATCGATAAATATCAACATGTATTGATATAATGGTTCATAATATTGATACAATGGTTTATAGTATTGATACCATGTTTATTGTATCGATGCACTCAAGGTTTTTGGACCAAATGTATCAGTACATTCTGCAATGTATCATGCATACAAGCCATTTTCCATGATCTGGGCATTTTTAACTCATCCACCATTGATCAAAACTCGATTTTAACTTATTTCTTTGTATCAAAAAAGATCAAAACCCTATCAAATTATGAATTTGGACTTTTAAACTAATCAAAACATTTTTTGAAGTCTAAATTAGATCAAAAAGGTCAATATCACATGATCACCCTACTCCTCCCTAGTTTGTTGACCAAGATCACCATTAGCCACCCTATTTGCTAGAAAATCATTTTAGCGTTTAAACCAGCCACCCTAGGTCCATCATATTGGTAGCAAGTTGCTCCTTATAGCCACTATATAGCCACCAAGCTGACATCACTTTGTCCCCCTTGAGAAATGACCAAAAACACCTCTAATCTGGTTCCAAAATGCTAATATAAATCGACTACTTATATTTCAGCTGAGGGACTTTAGATTTCAGCTTATTTTTAGCTTCCAAAACATATTCACACATCAAGAAAGCCAAATCCCATAGCTCTTCACTCAGCACTCAAAAATAGCCTTTAAACACTTTCAACTACTACACATTTTGAAAATCACCTTCATCCATACTAGAACCAAAACCTCATTGTTTCTCTCTTTTTCTTACTTATTAACAACAAGGAAGAGAGGTAAAGTCAAGCCATCTCTGCTGCTCCAACTATTTGGCTAAAATTAAAGTCTTATTAGTATAACTTCCTACTTTATCACTTTCATATTCTATTTTTCAACTCTTTTATTATTTTAGTGAACTCTCCATGTTTCCATTACCCTCTTAGGATTATCATGCATTATTGTGGTAGTTTAGGATTTGGAGGCCTTAATGCCCCTTTGATGTGCAGAATGCCTGATTTCATCCTTATTATTTTGATAGCTCTTGCTCATGCATTTTATGCCATATCCATGCATCTTGTGTCACAATCTACCCCCGGGGTGGATCCTCACAGATCTATGGGTGCATACGACTTAAAATATTTTCCTAACTTGGAAATATCTTATTGAATGAGATTTTTTTTTCACAATGTGACGAGAATGAGAATGTACGGATTCTCGATTTATGGTATAGTGAAAGGGACCATAAGACTCTCATCTCATTGGTCTCAGATGACCATCATAAAATGGCCAACGCATGGAGTTGCCACCGATCATTTTAGGCTAGTCAGGATTGGATGCCTATTGAAACCTATGTTTTGAGTTACAAAACTCAAAACATCGATCCTGTGGTCTACGTAGTGTAAAGATTCATCATTTGGGTTTGGGAGTTGGTTATGCATGATAAAGTATGAACCTCTTCCCGATGCCCGAAATTGGTACCTTACTAGCTATGACTTATCTCAGTTTTAATTCCTTCGATTTTAGCTTGCCATTATTTTGATATAACCCCTTTTAATGCTTGAATCTGGTAGAAATAGTTTAAGTTTTGATGAAAATGATTTAATCTCACATACACCCCATAGAGATGGGAATATAGTGATTTTCGATAAAAATAACCTTTGGATTTTACTTTGAAAATGAAATGTTCCACTTTGGGCACTTGAGAGATACCCAGGCTATACATTACCTTTAGTTTTATTTGAAATGATTGGAAAACATGAATGCAAATAATCATCACAAAGAAATCATGTTAGTAAGACAATAAATGAAGTAACATAACATGGACATTTAATGCAATAATAAAGAAAAGGAATGGATTATTGGAATTTATCTCGCAATTTGTATCGATTACTTGGGAATAACCAATTCAATAATTTTTGAGATGCATATGGGTTCCTTGATTAAAAAAGATTTGTTTGACATATTCATAGAAGTCCGAGAATGAGAAAAAAATTAATTATAGTTGAAAATAGGGTTGGAGTATCCCTTCGAAAAGGTAGGGTTAGAGTATCCCCATGGATGACAAATAATTTCAACAAAGAAGGTTTCTTTTAATGTTGACAATTTTGAAAAAGCGAGATTGGAATATCCCTGCAGAAGGTCAGGGTTGAAGTATCCCCGTGGATGACAAATCATTTTGACAAAAGAAGATTTTTTTTAATCTCGACAATTTTGAAAAAAATAGGGTTGGAGTATCCCCTCGAAAAAGTGGGGTTGGAGTATCCTCGAAAGTGATACGTTTAACACTCTTTAGAGAAGTCAAGTTGGAAAACTTAAGTTAGCAAAACCTTATGATTTACAGAATGTATGAGCCTTTCAACAACTTTTGACAAAAAAAATTACTGTGAATGAGGATGGTAAAGATGTAAAAAGTGTTTGTGCCTATGGGAGGTCAAAGCATATTCTCAAGTCTAATCGGGTTTACATAGAGACATTTGAATGTCTCGAGATGAAATTTGAGAAAATAACTCAATTTTGACCAAAATCAAAATCAGGGGACAGCATCGCGCTATCTTGCTTCCCGAATGGTTCGAAGGATTTAAAAGGTGGACAAGACACCATTAGAAGGGTAACTCAATGTAGGTCATCCTAAAAATATTCCCACTACCCAAAAAGTCACTCTCTGAGGGAATAAATTTTCAAGTTCAGATTAATAGTGCTACTGGCAGAGCATATAAGGGACAATGCATGTCAAAATTTGAAAAATCACCTTGGACTCATTTGGTATAAAAAAATTGCAAACAATAGCTTTTGGAAAAGGGAATTTCATGAACCTTTTAGGAAAAATGTTTGAAAGATTTGGAAAAATCATTTAGTGGGCCTAAACGGCCCAACTAGAATACATGTTTAGATTTCAAAGGTTTCAGATAGTTTAGACTTGAAAAATTATAACTCCCTCATCTGGAATGATCCTGGGGTGAATAAGACATTGTTTTAAAGATAATTCAACATGTTTTGATAGAAAAATATCAAAAAATTCATGAAGAATCATTTAGGATTTTAAAGTGATTTTTCAATTTGCAATAGTTGTGCTGCCAATAAAGGAAAAAGCAAAGTAGGGGATATCTCTTATTTTTTATGTCTACGGGTCCAAACTCAAGTCATTGACATTCGAATGTCTATGACTAAAGGGAAATAGTGGCATGAGCATCACAAGCTCATTTGCACAGCCCCAGAGAAGTTTGGGATGATGATATAGCCCATTGATCATACCACTTAAGGTTTTAACTCAAGAAAAAGGCACAAACATTTAAGGAATAATTGTAAGACCATTTCCATTTCAAAATCACAAGATTTGAGCTTGTTTAACCAAGATTCCAGATCTGAAAAACTTAATTTTCCCCAAGATATTTTGCTATCTTTAAGGAAAATGCTAAGTCCATGCTAATCCTTATTGGTTGAGGTTAACATGCTTCACTTGGGGGGTTCGAAAATCAGTTTTTATCAGCCATCAAACATGTGTTTTAACAACAAACATACAAGGGGATGGCACATACCATGAACGGGGATGATGATTTTACTAATGGCCTAGACAAAGAACGTGTTATGCACTTTGACAAGAAATGTTATGGATGCTGAAAATAACAATGATTCATGGAAGTTAATGTGTTAATGTGCTTGAAATGTGTTAGACTAATGATTCATACATGGATTAAGGATAACAAGATGCATGGACATGGTATAAAATGCATGAGCAAGAGATATCAAAC